>JAJIBD010007009.1:0-118526 GCA_021461705.1 Cryptotis parvus | reverse complement strand
GCCCAGAGGCCAGGTAAGACAGAAAATGGAACAGTGTGCTAACAATTGTCGAGGGTACTAATACCAACCTAGAACTGAGTACTAAATACAGGCAAAAAGATACACATGCCAACCCTTTAATGTATGTACTATAATCCACAATCTGGAAGGGGAAGGAAAAGAGAAAGAGTTAGAGAGAAAGGGAAAGAAATAAAGAACCTGCCATGGAGGTGGGCTGGGGAGGGAGGAGGGAACCGGGGGCGTTGGTGGTGGGAGATGGGCACTGGTGGAGGAATGGGTGCTGGAACACTGTATGACCAAAACCCAAATATGAACATGTTTGTAATTATATATCTTATGGTGGTATAATAAAATACTTTAAAAAAAAAAAAAAAGAGTGAAAGAATTTATATGTTGTTATAATCGATACAATTAATGCCGGTTAGTAGAACAGGCATGGGGATGGGGGAGGGTAGGAAAGGAAGGTCTTTGGTGGTGGTGGGTGCACACTGGTGATGGGATTGGTGTTGAATGCTTGTAACAACCGTACCATGAAAAACTTTGTTTTTTGTAAATCAGTGTTCGAATAAAGGGAAAAATTAAAAAATAAAATAAATATATACATAAAAATGAGGGAAAGAAATATTAAAGAATGTGTATGATAGTTACATTTGCCAGATGTAAAAATAATATCTTGACCCAACACTGACCCTCACCCCTCTGCCCCTCGAGGTGTTGCAAGTGTGACTGCGGTGCCCCACTGCATCGGCAGGTGGCAGACAGGAGTCAGGGCTTCTCCCACACCCAGGGCTCTGCCATGAGGGCCCTGGATGGTTGATGGTCTGACATAGAAAATGACTGGGATGAACTCAGAGCCAAGCAGAGCCTAGCATATTCAATATGCCAAAAAGAGTAACAAAAATGCACCTCATTCCCAATGAATGGAGACGTTACTGGCACCTGCTCAAGCAAATGATGAACAACGGGAAGACAAGTGACAAGTGACAAGTGACCCAACACTGGCAAGAAGCAGTAAACTGGGATGATGATAAGGTGATAAGAGATTGTTTTTTAGTTCAGAGCTATTCAGAGTGAGTGATGAATAAAATGCTAATTTTGTGATGTGATTAGGTATATTTGAGAGCAAAGTTATTTTGTTGTTGTTTTTGGGCCACGGCCTTGATGCACAGGGCTCATTCCTGGAAGGGTTCCATATAGGGTACTGAGGATCAAACCAGAAATGATACCAGAAATTTTTTGGTCTTTGAACTGAAACTCTGTCCATGGCCCACATGTACAGCAGGACACCACACACAGGTACTCTGAAAGGAAAGGAGGCATCTCTCTGGTGACTAGTTTCAAAATCGCTCTCTTCCCGTTCTCAGTGGAAAGTGAATGGGTGGCAGTCGCACAACTCAGTAGGCTGAAGTATGTCCCTGCTGAGGGAGAGCTGTCTTCAGACCTTTATCTGTCTCCTTCCCCTTGACCTTTCTGTCTCTCCACCAGCTCTGCTACTGGCTCACAAGTCCCTGCTAACTAACAAGTTCCTATTATTGATAAGGAAGCTGCATGTTGGCACTCTGAAGAGGCAGGCTCAAGGTCCCCGAGTTCATACTAAGCAGCAGAGCTCTGGTGGTGCCTGAACACTCCAATACACCATGTCCACCACAGGGCAGGGGGACCTTCAATCTAAATTCCAAAAAGGTTTCTCAAATAATCACTTCAGGGAGATGAATTTATTTTAACTTCCTCTATTATGGCATTAAAAAGAATTTAAACCACTTAACAAAAATTGCTAAGAGGCTACCTCTTGATGGATAATCATGTTTTCTCATTTGCAGTTTAAGTGCTAGAAGACAAAGTGATTTTAAAACTGCTCATGAGAGGACTCAATTTTCTGATAAGCAATTCCAAAGACTACACCAATACAGAAAGACTCCTTTATGAAAGATGTTGGATGAGGAAACAGATATTTGTGGCACTGGAGTTCTGGAATATGTAATTATTTATCCTTTCACAATTAATGAAAGAAATTGAAAATGAAGCTTTCAATTCAAATCCTTTTTATCTGGATGCAACTTTAATTTTACATAACTGAATTGACTCCACAGTTCAGTTTGTTAAAATATGTAATTAAGCAGCATATTGAGGTTAAATGCCTACTGTTGTTGGCTCATTTAGAAACCTTGCTTCTGAACTTGCAATCAGAAATGAGTACCTGCCCGTTTACTACTATCCCCAGGGCCAGGGACAGCACACAACCTGGATTTGGCTTCTCTGATCAGAAGGAGCATTGCTTACACTAACTCCAAAATAAAATGAGTTGGATATTTAAAAAGTTTTCACTTCTCTTTTTTGTCAGTGGGCTTTGCCCCATTGTTGTTTTGCATCAACAAAATTATTCTGAGATTTGGATAAAGTTCTCTAACTATTAACTCTATTTCTTTAAAGATAAACTTTCTCTTACAGAATTTCCTGCAAAGTCAACACATCTTTAAAGTTGCTGCCTTCTGTTTGTTGAGTGTGCTAAGATCCCTTTATTATTATTTTTTTCCCATTTCACAACTTGTGACCAATTTTAGCTGATCAATTTCAGCTGATCTTTGTGCTCTTGGGAAAGGAGGGGCTTAGGTGATGTCGGGGAGGTTTTGAGGGGGACACAGAAGTGGGAAACCCATCTCAAGAGGCAGTGGTCTGGCAGAATGAGTCTTTCACAAATGGGACCTATAGACACACACACAATACAGGAGAAACAAATGGCCAAAGGCAACAGGACTGGAGGTTTTGTCCATTGAACTTAGCTTATTGGGTAGGGGGCAGAGGGGTGGTGAAACAAGAGGGACCTTTGTACTTGAGTGGAAGAAAGTGGGTCGCCTGAGTGTGAGTCTGGTATTGTAATGAAGACTCATCTAAACACCATTAATAGTATTGTAAATCACAGTACCTGAATAAAGATTAAGAAAAAAATTGAGAAAAAGCTAATAAAACTAATCTATCTTAGGGGCCGGAGCGATAGCCCAGCGGGTAGGGCGTTTGCCTTGCACGCGGCCGGCCCATGCTGGCCCGGGTTCAATCCCCGGCACCCCATATGGTCCCCCGAGCACCGCCAGGAGTAATTCCTGAGTGCAGAGCCAGGAGTAACCCCCTGAGCATCGCGGGTGTGACCCAAAAAAGCAATAAATAAATAAATAAATAAATAAATAAAAATAATCTATCTTAGCACAACTTTAGTTTTAAGAACTTCATATGCAAATAATTCTAATTTATTTGAAATGTAATTAAAAAGTTATTTTATGTAATTACTTTAAATTTTATTCCTTGTTTTTATACTTTTTTAAAAAGTACATTTCCCACCACCAATGTCTCCAGTTTCCTTCCTGGTACCTCCTCCCTATCCCACCCCCAAGCCTGTCTCTATACAGATACTTTTCCTCTCTGTCTATTTCTCTTTCTCTCTTTCCTTTTAGACACAGTAGTTTGCAATACTGTTACTGAAAGGTTATCATGTATATCACTTTACCTCCTTTCAGTATTCAGCTCTTGTCCAGGGTGATCATTTACAATTATCATTGTCATAATGGTCTTCTCTGTCCTAACTGTACCCCACTCCACCAACTTGTGGCAAGTTTCCTACTATGACCAGATTTCTTGGCTCTCATTTCTATTGTCTTGGTCATTATTCTCTTACTATGTACTCCTATGCTCATTATAGCACTATTCACAATTGCTAGGATCTGGAAACAACACGAGTTCCTGAGAACAGGTAACTAGATAAAGAAACTATGGTACATCTACACAATGGAACACTATGTAACCATTAGGAAAAAATGAAGTCATAAAATTTGCTTATATATGGATGGACATGGAGAGTACAGCACTGAGTGAAATGGGTCAGAAGAAGAGAGTCAGGCATAGAATGATCACATTCATTTTCAAGGCAATATCTTTTTTATTCTTTTAGCATACAATTGTACTTATGAAAAGTGTTTTACAGATATAATTTCCTATTTCTTTCTTTTTTTTTCTTTTGCTGGGGCATACCTGGTGGTGCTCAGGGGTTACTCCTGGCTCTGCACTCAGGTATCACGCCTGATGGTGCTGGGGCAACCATATGGGATGCTAGGGATAGAACCTGGGTCTGCTGTTTGCGAGGAAAATACACTGCCTGCTGTACTATCACTCTGGCCCCTCAAGTTTGTACTTCTAAAAACTAAACTGGTATTCAGAATTAAAAACATAAGAGGCAGCGATCTGTAGAGAAAGCCACTGACTTGTGCCCTCCGTATTTTCCTTTCTGAGTAGCACCTTGTGGTGGAATAGTAGCATATAGCTCAATAAATCCTATACTGCCTGCCATCTTAAGGCTGAGTGTGGCAGGATGATTTCACTTCTCTGGATAAGGAAATAAAGAGGGATACATAACTTCTATATTCATGCAGCACTATTCGCAATAGCCAGGATCTGGAAACAACCTGAGTGCCCGAGAAAAGAAGACTGCATAAAGAAAACTATGGTACATTTACATAATGGAATACTATGTAGCTGTCAGGAAAAATGAAGTCATGAAATTTGCCCACAAATGGATGGACATGGAGATTATCATGCTTAGTGAAATCATTCAGAAGGAAAAGATATAGAAAAGAAAGATAAAGAAAAGATATAGAATGATTGCATTTATCTGTGGGATATAAATATATACCATGCTCTAATTGTTGGAATTAGTAATGCCAGACTAGAACTGAGCATTTGATGTAGGCAAAGGGATATACATGATAATCCCTAAATGTATGTATGGCAAGCTACAATGTGTAAGAGAAGGGAGGGAGGGAAAGAGAGAGGGAGGGAGTGAGGGAGGGAGAGAGAGAGAGAAGACAAGGAAAAGTGCTTGCTATAGAGGCAGGCCGGTGGAGTGGGGAGGGAATCTGGGGACATCGGTGGTGGAAAATGTGCACTGGTGGAGGGATGGGTGCTGCAACATTGCATGACTGAAACTGAATCATGAACAGCTTTGTAAATGTCTATCTCATGGTGTCATAATAAAAAATAATTAAAAAAAACAAAAAAGAGGGATGCCTAGATCAGTCTTGATCCCAGACACCAAGGAGGAAAAGAACAGAGGAGGAAAGAAATCAAGAAGGGAAGGAAGAAGAGAAAGGGAAGTAATGTGGGGAACAGGGGTGAAGGGTCGTGGGTATACCAGTGATGTGAAGAGTGATGTCGCTGTGTATCCACAGCACACACTCAATAGCCTTTAAGGCATGAGATCTAAACTACAACCACAGAACTTTGATATCTGCCTGTTAAGATGATGGGGGTGGGGTGGGGTGGGAAGAAAGAGGAATAGTTATGGGACTGGGGTCAGCACATTATATTTCTAAAACCCTATCACTAACTTTGTAAATTATGATACTTCAAATAAAACTTGTTAAAAAATAACATTAAAAAAGACTGTAAGAGGAGAGGTGCATGATAATTACATCTGAGTTTCTATAGTATGTGACAGTGATTTCTGCTTCATTCATGGGTATGGCTGTTGAGATGGACTCTTGGAATTTCCTTGCTATAAAGTTACATAGAGAACTTTAACCCATTTGCCAACTTTACCAGGCTAATGGGGGGGAGGTTATCAGGAGGAAATGCCACATTACAAGAGACTCCTTTTCCCCATCAATGATTTCATGAAATGAGACTCCTATTCAGTTTCAGGAAACCCTATTCAACCCAGGTACATATCTACATTTCTGGGCTTATTCTCTCTATAATACTTCTGCTACTTAGTATAGGATATAGGTAGGAAAATCAGCAGACAAAAAATGGAAGAAGATTGCAAAAGATATCACAGTGTGAGATACTGTATATCAGAATATATTGTGGTCTTATCCTTTGAACCATATCTTGAGTGATTGTATTATTTACTTCCATAATACCAGATAAGATTATGGAGTCAAAAAAATTCTTCTAAAGTATAATGAACCCACGGGATGTCAAAAGATCATGTGGCCGCCCACCTACAAGATGGTCAGACTTCTTCATCAAGACCCTAAATGAACGGTTTGAGGCTCTTCATATTCCTGAAGCAATCAGATGCCATTGGGTTACACTGGCACGTGATAGGGTCAAATGGAAATGTTACTGGCACCTGCTCGAGCAAATCGATGAATAACGGGATGTCAAGTGATCAAGTCAAGTGATAATGAACCAGATTTGCTTCTTTCTCAAAGCATTGCTCTGAAACCCAAAGGAAGTTTTGGCTACCAATAGAAACTTGGTAGTTTTGTCAGAAAAAAAAGTAAGTAAAAATATTGCTTTAGCAAACAAAAAGTTATATTAATGTATTCATGCAAGCTGTAAAATTTTAGACTTATAATGAATTTTAAAATTACAAATTTCCCTCACTAGAGCTGTTTCTGCAGAGATCTGGATGATACAATCCCTACCTACCACTCAGAGGGCACTGGAATGATCCATGGTGGGTGGAAGTTAAGGTTGTGGGCTGCTTTCTGTAGCTGTTCTCTTAAAGAAGGTAGATTTCAGAGGACACTAAATAATTTTTATTTTCCTGATAGAGGATGGTAGGCGAAGAGCTTGAGGCTCTTTTTTCTTAGGTATACAGAAGGTAAATTTGGTGATGGTAATTGGTCTGGTTATTGAACACACTTCAAAGGCATTAAAATACTGTTAAGTGAAACTACGTTCACACACAAAATTGCTAATTAGTTTGCAGTCAAACAATTTAACTTGGGAAGTTTCAACACTGAACAAGTGTTTAAGTAATACCACACAATAAAGATCATTTTGTACAGCAACTGTAAAACCTGTTCAATTTCACAGAAACATGTAGGCTTGATTACATTTTCTACAAGGTTTATAAATCTTGTTGTGATTTTATACAGATCCTATTTATTGTGTGAGGATCTGAAATGCCTGCATAGCAGAGCAATTGATACCTCTCAGAGACCTTGAAAAAGGAATTCCAATTGTGAAATAAAAATGTAATAACACTTAAAATGTTCCATCAGCACATGGCCTGATTCTCTGCTACTTTAGTGAAACTTATTTAATACAGATCAGCTTCTACTGATTTCAGTATTTAGAACCAGATGGAAAAACTAAGAAACAGTCACACATGATACATGTAAGTGGAGATACAGATAGAAAAATCATATACACCTAAATTTTATAATATTGGCCTTTTTCAACTTCCTCATCAACACATTTATCAAAGTGTTTCTAAACATTTCACTGAATCAACATTTCACTGAATCAGCCAGAAGACAATTCCGATTTTGAAATATGTAGTCTGTCATGCTATAACCCTGCTGCCCCTTGCTCACATCTAACTTCTAGAAAAAAACAAACAAGAAAAACATCTATCACCGACCTTGATCCTTTTTCCCTTTTCTTCATCTATTTCTTTTTATGTGTGGCTAAAGGGTGCCTGAAAAGTTACAGGTTCTTAGTATTATACTGTGAATACATAGCATTCTGGGTCATTATTGGGTGGTGGTTAACTAACTTTTTTTTTCATTGATAGTGATGTATGGTTGAATTTTAAGATCCTTAATTCATTTATTGGGGGAGGAAATATTCTAACATGAATTATCCATCTCGTTAAATATCAAATAAGCAGGACAGAAGCCTGTATATATCCAATGAGTCACCAACAAGACTAACAATTATATAAGAAAGCATGTGCGGGTACCTTAAATCTGTAAATGCTTTCTAAAGTGCCTTTGTTATCTTCCTTCATCCACTGTATTTAGAGGGAAGTAACTATATTGTCAGGAAGGATCAGAACTTCTTTCCTGTGAAAGGATAGTCTGAGGGTTTAGGATACTTTTTATAAGGATCACACCTGGTAACGTGCAAACCAGCAGTGCTTGGGGGCCACCACACCACCACCCCCTGAAGATGAATATGGGGCCATGTGGTGCCAGAGGTTGAATGTGGGGACTTACCCATGCCAGGTTTATGTTCTACCACTTGAGCTACCTTTGCAGCCATAAAATATTATGGATAGAAAGAGTGAACTAATTCTTGTCACCTGCCCCTCAGGGTGTTGCAGGTGTGGCTGCGGTGCCTGGCTGCATCGGCAGGTGGCAGACAGGGAGACAGACTTGTCTACACCCAGGGCTTTGCCCCATGGGCCCTGAATGGTTGATGGTCTGACATAGAAAAGGACTGGGCCTCCAGGGATGAACCCAGAGCCAAGGCAGAGCCTGGCAAGCTACCCATGGTGTATTCGATATGCCAAAACAGTAACAATAATGGATCTCATTCCCAACAAATGGAGATGTTACTGGCACCCAAATCAATGAACAATGGGAGACAAGTGACAAGTGACAATTCAGAATGAGTGAGCTACTTCTGTCAGTAAAAATGGAAAGCACTGGGTTTAGTGAGTCCTGCTACTCTTCTGGACTTCATATTTATAAGAATAATACCAATGGCTATGTGTCCTTGTATTTCATGATTTATATGCATAAACACCAATGGTCTAATATAAAGCTTGTTACATTACCACTCAGTGTGACATTAAGGTTGACACTAATAGATGCTTATATTTGGGGACTGTTAAAGCAGTGAAGAATTTGTGCAAGGCAAATACTCTACCTGCTGTACTATATCACTCTGGCCCCAAAGCAGTGAAGAGTTTGTAAACTTAGCAATTAGAAATAAACTTTCATAATTCAAAGATGGATTTGGCTCACAATTATGAATAAAAGGTGAAGAATGTGGCTCAGTAATAGTGTGCGTGCTTTGCAAGTATGTGGTCCTGAGTTTAATTACCAGGTTCCAAAAAAAAAGAGAGATAAAATAGTTGATTGCATCCTAGTCTATAACCAATGACATTTTTATACCAAGAAATTGGCTTAGAAATATGAAAAGAAATTGTAAAACATCTTTTATAATTATTTGATACTTCCATTGACCTACTGTGGTACTTCTGTATCACTCACAAAGGACTTATTTCCTATTTTAGTTTTTTTTGTGTCTCAGAAAGCATTTTTTTTTTTGGTGGGTGTATCAGACTCCCAAGCAGAGCTTAGAGGGCTTCTCCTAAGTGTGACTCCTGGTGGTACTCAGAGCACTGTGCAGACCTGATAGTTCAGTGCCTGAGCCTGAGCCTGGGTAAGGTTCTGCTCAGCTGCCACAGTGCTGGGAGCTAGCAGGTCTGTTCTCTCACTTTGAGCCAGTTACCTAGCGCTGGAAGGTGAAATTTTCTTTTCGAAAGAAACTTTTGATTAATGAGACAAGATATTTAAAATTGAACTAATTGGGTTACTACTAAAATTTCTAACTATAACTGGTTTGGGACCAGTAAAACAACCTTCGAGAGGGTGAGCTGAATTAAAAACAACTGAGAGCAGTTGAAAATGCTTATAACTTTCTGAGTTTCTCAGGTGTTGCTTTTGACACAGAAAACAGCTGAACTCATGAAGGAGCAGCAGTTTCTATTTACACAGACAAAATAAATTTATCATACTCAGTCACTTAGAGAGGGGGAAAACCTGAAACTGTGTATTTAAAGAATTATAAGGGGGCTCAGAGAGTCCATTAGTGTAAAATAGTCTATTTTAACTGTGTAAATTTCCTGAACTGAGTCTAGGGGACAGTCTGTGAACTAGACAGTATTAAAAGATAGGGCCAATTAGACTCACAGAGGTACCTGAGGGAAGGCATGGAAAGTATCATATTTTGTGCTTGCAGTATTACGGTAAGAGTTCCCCAAAGCAATCTTACCTTTGTTTTCTGCCTTCAGTTCTTCTGCCATCAAGCTGTCTTGTCGGTTACCAAGAACAAATGCCAAAAATGAGAGGATCAGGGCATCCAAAATCCCAATAATAGCCAGGATGTATGCCCAGCGGACAGAACAAGCTCCAAGAGTGTACTTGTCTGTCTTCTCTCCACACATCCGTTTTACTTCATCTGAATCCCAGCCATCAGGGAAAATCATACAGCCAAGCACAAGGCAGGCAGCTTAAGAAAGACAAAAGAAAAAGAAAAAGTGTTACCATCAATGTCATTTTTACAAAACATCTCTGCAGTTTGAAATCGTTGTTTCATTCTAGATTTGAAGAACAGTAAGTTACACTGTTGTTCTACTCAGACTCATTCTTTCTGGTTAACTGCAGAGTACAAGGGGGCTCTGGAAATGCACTGTGTAGCGAGTCTGCACACCGTGAGAACACATGTGATCTACAAGACAGCCGTGAAAAATAGAATTCTGGTGTGTTTTTATGGGAAGGCTTCTATTGTAAATAGGGCATAAGGAATCATAACACTGCAGAATGACAATTCAATGCTGGCTTTAAAAAGCTACGACAACTGCTAGATCAGGGATTAGGATAACAGGAAAAATATCAGTGTATATTGACTTTCAGTCACAGTAAAAGATAATTTCATACAGTGACATCCTACACACACACACACACACACACACACACACACATACACGCATGCACAGAGGCACCACTGTGAAATGTTTCTTGAAATGATACCACAAACAATGCCTCTGATATTTTCTTTTCTATTCTCTGTTCCATTTCATATTTTAAAAGACTGAAAATATGGCATTGGAGTGTAGCACCACAGAGCTTTTATGGAAATTCAGAAACCCAAGGAAAATACTTATTTTCTGTTTTCCAAATATCTCTGTGGGACTCATATGAACACTTTTTATAGAATATGTTACTCAGAAGATGAAAGAAGGTAAGGTAAGCTATTGTTGCCATTCTCTTTATATCTAAATAAATTACTTATGGGCAAATTATCATTGAGATAAATTCACCTGATCCTTTCTTTCTTTTTTAATTTAAGTGAACACTTATTAATTATCTCCTTTGGAGTACCAAGTATGGTTCTTGTAACAATGAATAGTCAAGAAAAATAAAAACCATCATAGCTTTGTTAATATGGAGCCTATGTCTTGGCGAGAAAAGAGGCAAACATAATTAAAAAAAAACACCTCAAAACAAGAGCAAACATGCACATAAGACAGTTGTAAGTGGTATTCACTATGAGGTAAGGAACAAATAAAGTATTTAAATGGAAAATATCATCTTTAGAGATGGCAAATAGGTGAGGCTCTTAAGAAGGTATTAAAAAGAAGTATGTTAGGCAATGGACATGCAAATTGATGGGAAAGGTGTTCCAGACAATGGCATGCACAAAGGCCCCAAGGATGAAAAGAGACTGTGTGTTAAAGGAGCTACAAGGAGATGAGACCTTGGGAGGGAGAAATGATAACGTAGGGGCTGTTTCCAATGCAAGGATCAGGAAGACTGATGTCAATGCTAAAACAGAGTCATGTGACTATTAGAACCAAAGAATTCCCGAAGCAGTCAAGAAGTATTGCTATTCATTCCAATACGAAAGGCCAAAGTTGATTTTTCTTTAGGGCTGAGTAAAATTATTACAATGGTCATTTTGCTAAATGTAACAAAACTTTTGTCTTGTTTTGAACCACACTCAGTGGTGCTCAGGGTTTACTCCTGGCTCTGTGCTTGCGGATCACTCCTGGCAGGAATTAGGGGACCATCTAGGGTACCAGGGATTCAACCCAGATCATCTACATGCAAGGCGAGAGTCCTAGCTACTGTACTCTGGCCTCTGACACTATATTTTTTGAAATATGATTAAATATGATTAAAATGTTGAGGTATCACTATTACAATAGTATCGAAGTCATTGTTTTATGGTGGCAGAGGTGCTACACCAATTCCTGCACCAATCCTGTGCCAGGATCCCTCCCCCACTGTTTCCCTGTCCCTTCCTCCTACCCCTTGAACTACTCAACTCTCAGTTCTCTCTCTCTTTCCCTCTCTCTCTCTCCCCTCTCTCTCTCTGATCTGGGTGTTCTTTATTATTTTTTAAAATTAATCACAGTAACATACACAGTTATAAGGTTGTTCAAGATTTGGTTTCAGTCATATAATGTTCCAATACCATATAATGTTCCAACACCCGTCCCTTCACCCGTGTACATTTCCAACACCAGTGTCCCCAGTTTACCTCTCAACATCAGCCCCTACCCTTCTCCCCTTCCCCCCATGGCAGACACTTTTCTCTCAGTTCCTTAGATTATACTTGAATGTTTGTTTTCACTTGAACCATATAATCCCTTTTTGCATCTTTACACTCTAACGAATGAGATCATCCAGTATTTCTCTTGATTTCTGACTCACTTCATTTGCATGACATCCTCCAATTCCATCCAAGCTGTGACAAACAACATTTCATTTTTTTCATTGCTGAGAAGTATTTCATATAATATAAAGAAATATAATTTTTATTCTCAGTAATCTAAGGGATATGGCTATTTAGAGAATCTTAAACTAAAACCTATGGTAATTATATTTTTGCCCTCCTGAAAAAAATGTCTAGGTTTGCCTTAAGAATTATATTCTAAGTTTCCCTCAGACTGCAAGCTTGATACATAGATTCTATCATTTAAATCCAACTGAAAAATAAGTTCTATTCTTCTAAAAACTGTGAATACATATATATATTTTTTCTCCCCCTCTATTCAAACTTCCACTCCTTGGCTGTTTTATTTTTGAAATACAAGGATCTCTAATTGTACTTAATCTCTGGTGTACTTAATTGTTGGATGACAGGCTTAGCTAGTTTGGGAACTTTGCTGTTTTACCCACTAACCGCTTAATCTACTTACATGTTCTTAAGCCAAGGTTCATTTTAATGAGAGCTCTCTTCTACATAAACACTATGTAAACACCCAGCAGAGCCTCATAAGAAGCCAGAAGAATACCCACACCATGAGGTCCGCCATTTTCCACATTGGACTCCCCTCTTATCAGAGCTCCACCCAGCAGAAGAGCTGATCACAGCCAGGCTCGTCAGTGACCCATCCTGCAGCAGTCTTTTTTCAAGTTCAGTCCAGGTATGCCAATCTAGAGACTCACACACACACAAACACACACACACACACACACACACACACAGGGCAAAGCTGCTACTTGCTCTCCCTGTGCCCAGCTAATCACGAGGCACCCAGGAGGGATGGCGGGTTCTAGCCCTGGCCTGCCACCCCAGTAGAGCCTTGCAAGAAACCAGAGGAACCCCCCACACCATGAGGGCCACCATTTTCCACATCCGGACTCCCCTCTCCTCACAGCTCCATCCAGCAGAATAGCTGATCACAAGCCCAGTTCATCAATAAATGCTCAAGATTAGAGGTGACTACTAGAGTATTCCCACCTGCATGGCAGAGCCTGGCAAGCTATCCGTGTCGTATTTGACATGCCAAATATCAGTAACAATTATAGACCTCATTCCATGACTTGATGGAATGGTTTGAGGCTCTTTATGTTCCTGGAGTAGGCAGATGCCCTTGGTCTATATTGCATATGACAGGATGTATTGAGATGTTACTGGTGCCCTCTGGAGCAAATTGATGATCTACGGAAGACAGTGATACAGAGATACAGTGATGTAAACACTGATAGAGGGCATGGCAGTTACAGAAGTCACCTTGACTCTGAATAACTTCTGACTTATTATCTACTAAGACTTCTATGTTATCTAGATTGGGCACAGTTCCTCTTATGCCCACTGTACCCAGCGTGGGACAGAATTTACCAGGAGACTACCACCCTGGCTCGTTGAGACTATCTTTAAGATTATAGGAAGGATCATACTAGTTTGCCCTCACTCAGGCGAGTGTGACCCTTTCAGTATTTGGAGAACAAGACACTCAGAATCACCCTGGTGGAGATAATAAATAAGAAGAACTTTGTGGGTACTATTTAGATTACATAAAGCCCATGAAATTAAGATGTATTATTTTATACCAGCTTTCTCTCTCTCTTTCTCTCTCTCTCTCTCTCTCTCTCTCTCTCTCCAGTGTTTTACATAAGAGATAATCTCAATCTCGGAAGAAGGGATTAGTCCTTGGCATACTCCTTTGTTTATACCTGTAATAGGGTGTGGCACCATACTTCTACATTCTGTTTAGGGTTCTTTGTTGACAGGACCCTCCCTGTCAACAGATAGGATTACTTTGGTGTATATAAGGGGTCTGACTTGAGGCACTCACCTCTTTTCTTTTCCTTCTCTTGGGTAGGATTCCTCTCGGGTGAGCTCCTCTCTCTTTTCTTTTTTTTTTTTTTTTTTTTAAACTTTTTATTTTTACAATTACAAATATAATACAATTAAAAAGTTCATATTTGGGTTTTGGTAATACAGTGTTCCAGCACCCATCCTGCCACCAGTGCCCATCTCCCACCACCAACGTCCCCGGTTCCCTCCCCTCCCCCAGCCCTGCTCCATGGCAGGTTCTTTATTTCTTTCCCTTTCTCTCTCTTTCTCTTTTCCTTCCCCTCCAGACTATGGATTACAGAACATACATTAAAGGGTTGTCATGTGTATCTTTTTGCCTCTATTTAATGCTCAGTTCTAGGTTGGCATTAGTACCCTCGACAATTGTTAGCACACTGTTCCATTTTCTGTCTTACCTAACCTCCTGACTCCCACGGCGTTTGTGATAATTTCCACCTTTGACAAGACCTCCTGATCTATGTTTCACTTGACCTTGGATATTGGTATCTTAATATGTACATATATATTTATGTTATGCAGATAAATGCAGTCATTCTGTGTCTGTCTCTCTCCTGGCTAATTTCGTTCAACATAATCTTCTCCATGTCCATCCATTTATAGGCAAATTTTATAATTTCATTTTTCCTAATAGCTGCATAGTATTCCATTGTGTAGATGTACCAAAGCTTCTTTATCCAGTCATCGATTTTCGGGCATTCTGGTTGCTTCCAGATTCTGGCTATTGTGAATAATGCTGCTATGAACATAAAATACGCAGCGGAGCTCCTCTCTTTTTTGGTGGGAGACTTGGGCTCTTGTTCATGGTCTAAGTTCTGACCAGAGCTAGAGTTCTTTCATTATATTGGATTGTGGTGGTAGAGCTTTTGTACTATTAAAGCCTTTTTTGGAACTTCAGACTTGTGAGTTTTCATCCGTTTCCCCGGTGGTCTCCAAGGTAGAAGAGAACTTCTGTCCTGATATGGACACTTAATTTTAGGTATAAGTCACCGAAATAGTTAAGACTCTGTTGTTAAGACTGTTGGTTTCTTTGGAAAGGTATGATTTTTATAGTCTGTACTAATGCTTGACTGCTGTAAGAAATTCTGCTTTAACATTTTATTAACTAAAACCTTATTAACCAGCATTATTTGTAGAGCGCCACTGAAAGCTAACAACTGTTCCTAATCCTAAAAAGTACCTGCAAGACCCCAGGCTATTGTCTCAGACAACCAATTATTAAATAATATTTTTCTTGGCTTTATAATTATTGCCAATTCTTTAAGAATTGATCATACAGTAAGATGTAGCACCCTCACCTAGAGCTGAGCATTGAATACAGGCAAAAAGATACACATAATAACCTCTAAATGTATGTATTGCAATCCACAATGTGTAAGAGAAGGAAGAGAGAGGGAGACAGAGAGAAAAGAGAAAGAGAGAGAAGAGATAAAGAACCTGCCATAGAGGCAGGCTAGGGGAGAGGAGAGGGAATTGGGGACATTGGTGGTGGGAAATAGGCACTGGTGGAGGGCTGGGTGCTGGAACACTGTATGACCGAAACCCAAACATGAACATCTTTGTAATTGTGTATCGCATGGTGATATAATAAAATATTAAAAATTAAAAAAAGAAAAAAATAAATAATTATTCCAGTTGCAAAAAGGAAGATGTAGCACCCTCTACAAAACATTGCAGTATATAATGTTTTGTATACTGCAAGAGGACATTTGATTCATTTGGAAATGCTACTTCCTGTCTACAAGGGATAGCGGAGAATTAGTTCCAATTGGTCTATTATCTCCAAATGGGATTTCTTATTAGAATGCCACCTCTTCACAATTATATATTCTCTTCAATTGAGCAGCAGTTTTACCGGAAGTGTATCAGGGAACATTCTTGAATGCTGATAGAGCTGACAGGCTGGAGGTGAGCAGAGACACATGATGAAAAGAAACCCATAGGCTCAAAGTCCACTGTCAAAACGTCTTCTGACTTGGAATATATAATAAAGACGTCCTTGTGAGGGGCATAGCTGTTGATTTCAATTTTAAACATATTCCAATTGGTGAGGAAGCGTTCCCATTCTCAAAGGAATCTCTGTGTAGGGCTCTGATGTCCACAAAGGGTTCTTCTGACCTAGTACATAAACAGCTAGCAGTCCCCAGAGCCACTAATTGCTCTGGCATTTTTCTTGCCAAAGAGCTGAATGTAACCTCTGTGAAGAAAATATCCTTAGAAAAATCCACAGTTATTCTTAATTGGGTCTTTCTCCAATGGAAAATGAAGCAAGATTAAAAAAAATACAAACAAACTCACAATCAGGGGTCTATAATTTGGGCCACTTGGGGCAGCTGATATTTGCTGGTTTAACTTCTTAGTCAGGACTTTTTGTAGTTGTGAACTGAAGAATTGCTTATTTTTTTTGGACAGGAAGAGAAAGTCTAAATTCATTCTTTAAAAAGTCTACGCACTGTTGCACAAAAGCATGATAAATTGCCATGTGTTGTTGAAGCACTCAAGGGGAACTTGGTCGGGAAAATAAAAGGAAGCTGAATTCACTTAACTCTATCAATTATTCAGGCATACAGTAATTGAAGGAACTGATGCCAGCTGAGCTGCCAGATGCAGGCGGGGACCTCCACACGAGCATTGTCATTCTAAACACCTGGCAAAGGGGATCCAAGAATCAATCTTACTGCTTCTGCATCGGCAACTGAGAGACAAACTGGACCGGAATATAGTATTGGTACCGCTTATAAAAGGTACTCTATTTACACTCCAGTTTACAAGTGGAAAAACTAAACAGTCCAGGAGAGCAAATACAGAGATGTTGTGCATGTCGTGCATATGATCCCACAAATACACCAGGAGTGACTCCAGAGCACAGAGCTAGGAGTAAGCCCTGCACACCATCAGGTGTGTCCTCCCAAACCACAACACAACCAAATAACGCAATAAATACAGAGGTGGAGTCTTGTGAGAGAGCAAACTGCCTGTTGATAAAGCTTGGCTTCAAATCCAACATAATTTTATGAGCCCTTATCTTGGAGGATTATAACCCAAAATATACAACATCCTTTAAAAGTGGCAGGGAGATAACTTCGTGATGAGGGGCACCGAGCTTGTTGCCCTGCAACACAGGGCTCCACAAGTACTGCTGGGCGTGCTGCATTGCCAAACCCCAGCAACAAACTGTAACTTGGGCTGACCCAGTCACAAATCTCCACCGCAGTGGAAAGAGGGCAATCACCTTTGCACTTATGAATAAACAGCTAGAAGAAAAACAGATTTCGCAGGCCATAAACATACACTGGAGAAAACGAATGACATTTCATTGTATAGCACAATTTGCTAATTAGCCCCAAATTGGAGGGTTTATGGTCAAAGAAAATATAAAAATATAAATAAGAATTTGGTTCTTCCTAAATGTCTGTAGGGCAAGCCACAATGTGTAAAAGAAGAGAGAGATGTAGAAACAGAGACAGAGATAGAGACAGAGAGAGGGAAAAAGAGAGGAAAACAAAAGGTGCCTGCTATAGAGGCAGGCTGGGGGGGTGGTGGGAGGGAATGTGGGGAAATTGGTGGTGGGATTGGGGCACGGGTGGAGGGACAAGTGCTGGAACACTGTATGACTGAGAACTAATTATGAACACCTTTGTAATTGTATATCTCATGGTGGTATAATAAAAAAAATTTTTTTTAAAAAGGAAAAGAATTTGGTTCTTTAAATGCAACATAGTCTTTTTGTTTTGTCTTGTTTTGGGGCTATCCCCAGCAATGCTGAAGTGTTCTGCTTCTGACGGTTCCTGGGAGACCATAGGATGTCTGGGATTGAACCTGGTTCAGTTGTGTGCAAGGCAAGTAAGTGTATTACTTGTGGTACTATCTTTCCAGCCCCAACATAGTTTTGACCTTTAGTATATTACAAGATGACTTTTGATAGGTATCTTGGAATCATATAAATAAACTGAAATTAAAAAAGACAGTCTTCCATGTCATGATAATAGCTGGCATTTATTCAGAGCTCACCATGAGAGCGACTCAGCACACATGCATCATCTCACTTGATTCTCACAGCTAAGAGGAACATGGGGACACGTTTTAACTGTAAATTGCTTCTGGTTCCTTCTGCCATACCTATTCCTCTCCATGGAGAGGGAGCAAGTTGCCTGAGGAATATGTGTAGGCTAGGAAGTGGGTACATGAGCCCCGGTGCTCCTTTTGTCAGGCCGTCCGCTTGATACAGACCCTCCAGAAACAGGAATGTGGATATAGTAAAGTTTATTAACTCAGCACTTAAGGAATGCTGAGGATTCCCTAGGCCAGAGAGAGACTCAAAGGGCCCCATCTATCCTCACTCAGTTTTTATACCTTCTTGCACTCAACTCTATTCGTTATCTTAAGGCAAAGCAGATGTACAGAAGTGGACAAAGCGGTCAGCATCTATCAAATCTTTACAACAGGGTTAAAGATTACATCCTATCAGATGGTCACATTCTGAGGGCTTTAGCCCTGACCAGGTCTCTCCCCCTCAGGGCACTTAGGCTGTCTGGCCCTACCAAGAATGTCCTGTCTCAGTCAGACCTTATTCTTTAGAGAAAAATGCTTTGCTGAATATCACTGTCTCACACTCTCTTTTGCTCAGGAGCTGTAGCCTCACAAAGCTCCTGTTCCATTCAGTTCACATGAGGTGGACCCGATCTTCCAGCGTTTCGGAGATGATGATCAGCTGACTGTATGGGTGTGGGTTAGGGAGTCTCTGAGGCAGAGACCTGCAGCCGCGTTCTTCCTCCTAACCTTCCTCCCAACATAGGGCATACTCTGGTCTCCTCCTCCCTGCTCTCTCCCGGATGTTGTGGAAGAGTCTCACAATGCCAGAGGCTGAAGTCCGAGATTATTGCACCTGAGCATCCTAGCTGTGGTGAGCCCCTCTTCAAGGCTGTGGATGACTGCCTGCTGGTTATTTCTTCATAGATGGAAAGAGACAAGAGGCTTGTGCTCTCTCTGGCCTCTTCTTATGAGGCCACTCATGTCGTCACAGGGGCCTCTGGCTCCTCCCTGAGTACCTCCCAAAGGTCCCACTTCCTCACACTTCATTCTGGGTTTAGAGTTCAGCACAGAAATGTTTTGGAGGGTGTCTCGCAAGTGGTGCTCAGGGGGTTAGGGGACCTGTCCTGGCAAATGCAGGCCAACCTGTCCTACGGTGTGAGTTCAATGAGGGCCGAGATGGTGGTGCTGCTTAGACCCTGCAGTGCTAGGGGATTTCCTGGGGCCACTCCCATGTTCTGGGGCCTCCAGGGCTGCAAAGGCAATGCTTCGAGGACATTGTGGGGCCCAGGATTAGAGGCAGTTGAACCGGTTCCTGTTGTATCTTTAACCTGACAGCACGTACATTTTGAGAGTCACAAATAATCAGTCCATTGCAGAGAGACAAATAGTTGCTATCATGAATTCTTTGAAAAACCCAGCTGTTGTCTTTCCTTTTTCTCACAAGAGAGCAAGGGCAGGCAAAGGCATTTCGAATAGTTGGTTCAAGTCACACAAAGTGAACAAATGGCAGTATCTGAATCTAGACAATTTAGCTTCGGAATGAATGTTTTGAACACTGTCGACATGCTATTATCCTTTTACTTATCAACAACACAGAAGCGTGTGAAATCACTTTAGGATATTGGTTTTCATACTAAGAACACTTTCAGAATCTTGGCAGTGCTTAACATGTTTATAATTAGACATTTATTCTGAGTATAAGAGCTAGTACTAAAGTGATGCCTTGAAACTGTTAGCTCTCATATGTATAAATATTTCTTTTGTTTACACTAGTATTTGACTTAATCAGAATTTCATGTTATATGTAGTGCCAAGAACATTAGAGTAATTATAAATTCTAAGTGCATGAATTGGGAATTAATGTGCTTTTATTGTATAAATATGAGTATATTTGGTTTTATACACATTTCACAAGAAAAACTATCCTTCCCCCTACACCCAGCACTTGGTATCTGAAGCTGACAATGTGTTAGTCAAATATTTTTGGGGGTGGGGGGCTCTTCCTGGCAATGATCAGTGCTACTTTACTTGATGCCTGGTAAGGGCTAGTGCTAGGACTGAGCTTAGGCTGGAATTATCTCCTGGCCTGAGGTAAGCAATTTCTATATGCTCCTAAAAAGCAACTCCTCCTTAAGAGAAATAAATAAACACACACATATATATTTATCTTATTATATTATATAATAGACATATACATATATAGACACACATACACATATATGTATATATGTGTGCACACTCATGGCTGTGAATATTCTATCTTCTTTTTACATTTATAACTGATTACTTGTTTGTAGAATAATTTATGCTTCTAGTAAAAATAAAGCTTCAAGCAAAAAATAAAGATATGAATCAATTAGGTTCTCTTCTAGTATTTGTAAAATATATTTTCTTTCACTTTTGAAGTTTTCACATTTTCATAGCCAGTATGTTTTGGGCGGTGGGGGCATACCCCGTAGTGCTCAGGGATCGCTCTTGTCAGGGCTTGGGGGAACATTTGTGGTGCTGGGGACACGCAGTGCTGTGCAAGCAGGAGCCTCACTGGCTATAGCATCTCTCCAGTCCCTGTAGCCAGTGCTGCAGCAAACGTTTCTACAAACTCCAAACTAATGTTCTGGCAGGTAACACATATGTCTGACTTTTGTAGCAGAACAGCACCCGTCTGAGGCCACATGTATACATGTTCAAATCTTTATTTCATTTCAGCCACGTGTTTGAAAAAGAAAAGGTTATCTTTCTCCATGGTCCTATGAACAGGACTTTACAGGACTGTACAGCTCCTACCACTGTCCTTCCAGAAAAATACACTTTAGCCAGTATATCCAAAAATAAGGCAACATGAGCTAATGACTGCTCCCTGGAAGTGTTGCATGTGGCTTTTGTGCCAAGGCCACTTTATATGTAAAACAGGGTGACCAGGATCAGGTCAGCATTTGCCAATCCCAGATATATGAATGTATGTGTGTGTGCATGATCTTTTTTTTGGTCGCAGTATGTAGTGTTGTTGCTCTGGGTGCAATAGGGGGCACACTTTCTGTTTGTTTAGTTAAAGAAGGTTGATTTACATGGGTGGTGAGAAATTCTTTACCTGGAAATGGGGGAGTAGGTCAAATAAGTTTCAGAAACTCTGGTCTGTATTCTTAAGTGGTTACCTGCATTTGCCTTCTATTACTCATTTTCAGGAACAGATTTGTATTCATCCAGTATTTCTATAACACATAATCCAGGACATAATTGAGCTTATGGAAGCAATTTAGTAGCTGACTCTATCTCCTATGAGGCAGAGAGGAGAGAGGGTGCAAGCCTTGTGCCAAGCTCACAATCTGGGATGTCCAAAATGCCACAGTTGTCTTGAGTTAGATAAAGGCAGGACTCTCAAGTCAATCTAGCTACCAGCATTTCATTTCTCACTGCAAGGGGTGACTCTGGAATAACTGAATTTCTTCTCAGTGAGGAACAAATTTTCTCAAGCCTGCTAGACCCCAGGGGGACACGGTGCCCATTTCTAGATGCTCTCCTAAAACAAAACTTGGCCCTAATACAGCATTAGTATGGTGAACTTTCCTTCCACCGAGCTTGATAACTGTTTTATTCTCCTGAAGTAACAGTTTAATATTTTAAAGATCTTTAAAGGGAAAAAATTAATTGTTCCAAGAAACCGTGAAAATATATTGTATACTAAAAAGGTCAAAGTGCCATCAGACTTGAGAAAGGTAAGTGCTTTCCCCAAACTTGTTTCATAGGATCATAAGTGCAAACTTGAGGCAAACATTGTAAAGAAAATGATTTTATTAGATATGAAGGCACCATGATTTATAGTTATTCTTAGCTGAGTCTCCAGGTCCCCCCACCCTTGCCTGCTTGACAGGCACATTTAAAAAATTTGGTTGTATTGTATTACTGAAACCCAATCATGAACAGCTTTGTGAATGCCTATCTCATGGTGTTATAATAAAGAAAATAAAAATTTGGTTGCTGTAGTTTTCATTTCATAAGCTCAGTATTGTTGGCTCTATCATTTAGATATATACACATACTCTACCTCTACACCACTGATGTGCTCAAAGTCTCTGATCCTTACTCATTGCCTACTGAACTTCTCTTTTTATTACCTGCCTACCCCTTGGTATCTTTCCTTTATGTACTTCTCATTTCTATGCTCAAGAGTGAAGGGTATTCTGGTATCCCTTTTGAGGTCATTCCCTTTCATGTTATTCTTCAATATGCCACAGATTAGTGAGATCATCCAGTATTTGTTCTTCTTCACTTAACATTACATCTTCTCGTTTGATTACAAGAGGCAAATACTTTTAAACAGATTCCCAGGTAATAGTTTTTTAGTCCACCAGCCCCCGCACCCACTGCCCCCTCCCCCCAAAAATCTGATGTTAACACCATTTAAGAACAGTTGCACAGGGGCTGGAGAGATAGTACAGTGGGAAAGGTGTTTGCCTTGCATGTGGCAGGCTCAGGTTTAATCCTCAGAAACTAATATGGTTCCTTGAACCCCTGAACACAGAGCCAGTGGTAACCCCTGAGCATTGGTGGGTATGGCCCAAAAGCTAAAAAACAAAAACAAAAACAAAACCTGTTGCATAAACCATGGAGTACTTTCAATCTTAGCATGGAGGTTCTATAAAATCATTTATGAGAAAGTCTCCATCAGAGGGTCCCAAACTTATTTGACCTTTTCAGCAAAAACAAACCCCCCCACCACCACTTAATCTACCTTATTTACTGCAAACAAAGAGAACCTCCTCTCCCTTCCCTCAATTGCCCTGAAGCTACTATTGCACCCCACCCTCATCAGACCACCACCTGCTTGGGAGTGGTATGGCTCATTTGGAAAACACTGGTGTAGGCTCTGCACTGAATTATTTTCCATGTGTCAGAAGGGGGCAGGATGACACCAGTTTTGGACAATGAAACTTTCCAGCTGTCTGTTCCATATGTCTATTCTCTTGCCACTTATTTTTAGGGACTTTTGCAGGGCCACACCTAGCAGTGTTTAGGGGTTACTGCTGGCTCTGCACTCGGGAATTCCTCCTGGCAGTAATCAGGGGCATACTGGAATGCTGAGAAACAAATCTCTGCTGACAGCATTCAAGGCAAGTTTTCAGCTGCTTTCCTCTTTTAGTGTCATTTTCTTCCTTCGATCCCTTTGTCCTTTGGATACTTATGAGTAAAATTATATAGACTCAGAAAGAAAAGATTTGTTACACCTATAACAAAAACTGCGAAGGAAAAGACAACTGAGGTAAAGAATTCTCTCTTTTTTCTTTATTAATTCCATTCCCCCATCAAAGGAGCAGCAAAAGAATTTAAATCTAAAAAGACTTGTTTAAGTCTTTTTAGATTTAAATTCTTTGCTGCTCCTTCAAAAAGAACTTAAGACTTTGGAAAATAAACAATTTGAGGCATGTCAGGCTACTTATGGAGAGTACTGCTGCTTTAGAACAAGAAACTATTTCAAAAGACACTGAAAAGGGATTGGTGGTAGGTATCAAAAAAAGTGTAGGACAAACCAAGGTCAAGAGAAGGTGAAAGAAGCCAGTGAGAGTTAAATGTTCTGTCAAAATATTTTCACACGTGTTTCAACTTCACATTAAAAGCAGCAGTCAAGTGTATAGATGAACCTTGACCTGTAATGCTTCCTAAGAACAATGCTTGAACTAGAACAATGCCTTCTCCTGACTAAGACTTTACCTGCAGACTTAACCTGCAGATAAAATGCCCAGAAGGAGGTTCTGCTTTGAACAAAGGAGCCAGAGTGGCCCCAGGGGGCTGAAGAGGAAGTTCTGGAATGTGGATAGAGAGTTTTGTTTAACCCCTGCACCTTCTCTCTGCTCAGTTACTTAACTACTTCCTGAATGATCTGTTTGCCTAGAGTCGGAAGTATTATTCTTGCTGTAGACTAATAAATGGCCACGGAATCAAAAGCTGAGTATACATTCCCCACCTTACAACACTGACATGCCATGACTCTTTCCAATTCTTCAAAGAGGAAGTAATTCTTATATATAACATAAGGCCATTTGGGACAAGATGTGTTTTTTTTTTTTTATTCAAGTCAGATGAAACTATAGTGAACATTTCTTCACTATTGTGAGTTTTCTATTGTGACTGCAACTAATTACTATACACAATATTTAAAACCACATACACATTTTATAATTCAGATATGGCCCACAGCCCATATCAAACACTATTTTCTGGAGGCTCCAAGTTACAGTTATTTTCTTGGATTTTCTGAAAAGATTGCCCACTTTCCATAGTTCACAGTCCCTTCCAATTTTCAAAGCAAGCCCTTTTTATGTGCCATCTTTGACTCATTCACCTACTTAAAACAAGTTCTGTGTCTTAAAAAATAAATTTAGGCATTGTGATTTGCCTAGTTGCTTACAATGGGTCTTCAAATGTAATCTTGCCACCTCTTCATCCTGCTGTGTCCAGTCCCTCTACCATTGATCCCAGGTTTTCTCACCCCACCCCATCCAGTTCCTTGACAATTCCACAAGAATTTATGTGGCTAAATTGGACCCAGATGCTTCAGGATAACATTGTTCTGACTAGGACATGATGTTACACAAAGTAATGTGCTGTCATACCTCAGTCTGGATTTCTGATTTGTAGTGACTGTGGTCCAGCCTGAGGGTCATAAAGCCCCCTGTGGATTTGTGTGCACCCAAAGTGCTTATTCATCCCAAAACTGTTTCCAAGGATGTCTGTTGGGTTTTCTCAATTTGTGATAAAGTTCTGTTTTGGTTTTCTCATTAGCTCAGTTTTTCCACTTAGGACCACATTTGACCTTATTTTGAGCCATTTTTCTAGAGTCCTAGAATATCTCTATATATTTTTTGTTTGATTTTTGGGCATATATGGTAGCTCTCAGGGCTTCTCCTGGCTCTATGCCCAGGGATCACACCTAGTGGGGCTCAGGGAAACCATATGGGGTTAGAGGGGATTGAACTTGGGTGCAAGGCAAGTGCTCTACCCACTCTATGGAAGTCCTGATAATTTGCCTGGATCTGGTTCCCCTTCTCAAGACAGGACAGAGTTGACTGCTGAAGATATTGTCTTCAGCAGGAAGGAAAGCAACCTTGGAAATCCTTTTAGGCTACTGACTGGGCCCACTAATGACTTTGAGCCCCATTTTTCTCTCTTTCCATATTGGCTGCCTATTGGGTTTTGACAAGCTATTTTGCAGAACCCATCTAAACTGCAGCAATGGAGACTATCTCAGCAGCTGTAGTTCTATAGAGGATGTATGCAAATATAGTCTCCATTCTCTCTTAAAGCATGGGTATCAACATGGAATCATTCTGTTATCTGCAGAGTGGCAGTGCTAAATAAAAAATTTCCCAAAAAGTTTTACCATTAACACACTCAGAAATTCAAATAAGAGTGACTATGATTCTGTCATATTTACCCCTAAGTACTAAGGTACTCAATCTGTGCACTCAGCCTTTGCAATTCTACATCTATGAAGTACAGCAACATGTTGAAGGAGGAAGCCTCAGTTTCCCCTTGCTGACCTGAGAGAAGCCTCAGTTTCCCCTTGCCAACCTGAGAGAAGCCCACAGTTTCTCCTTGTCAGCAGCTCCAGTTCTCCCATTAACCTACCCCGCCTCATCCTAAGGCCCTATCTCTAACATTCCCGACTTTCCCAGAATCATACAATTCTCTTTGGAACCAGGAGTCACAAGACTAAGACAATAAACAATACCTGAGGTAGATAGCCAGAAAGACCCAAACCAGCCAGACCACCCTGAAGATCTCTGCCATTCTCTGTAATACTTGGTTGATAACAATGCAGGAGGCCTTTAAAAGAGACTATACAATCACTTACTTTAACTTAGTCCTATACTAAGTTCCTCCCGCAAGGGGAGTTCCTTTCCTCTCTCCTCTACTTTCCAATAAACTTTTCTACTTTCTAATTCTGAGTCTGAGCATCTTTAGGGGGAGTACCTTTCCTTTCTCTTCTACTTTTCAATAAACTTTTCTACTTTCTAATTCTGAGTCTGAGCATTTTTTATTATTCAATATTTTCATTCTTGAAAATATTGAAGAATCTGGGAATTGCGATAGAACACAGAGACCAGCTGCCGCCGCCGCTGCCTCACCTGCATCAAGACCTTTTAACAACCTTACGGAGTAGACAAGTTATTATTCCCATTTTACAGCAGGTGAATCAAGAAAAGCAAGTTTGACAGTATGTGAAGTAAGTTGAAAATGTCACTGGTAGTCTTGAAGTAGTCGTCTGTTCCAGCTCTTAATCATTATATAATTATACAGCTTAATTTTTACTGTTTCAGGGAAACTACAGAGCTTTATTAGACTTAGAATATATCTTAGAATATTTATAAACACAAAGGAAAAGTGATTAATCGAAGAACTTGTGAGACTGATGTAGACCATTTGACAAAAAGACTAGCTTAGTCAACAATTAAGTAGGTTTGGAACATGCGAAAAATGTATTCACTGACAAATATTTCTATTGAAATACATGATTAGAAGACCATTACTGAGAAATGGTCTTTGATATTACTTCAATTCTCGTGAATTTCAAGAAATGATCAACTTATTTAAAAATATTGGCACTCTGAGTTGTCAAAATGACACTCCTGGAAAAAGACCTGGCAACAAAACTTTGGTAAACTAAAAAATTCAAGAACACCATTGATTTTTGTTGTTGTTGTTGTGAACTTCAGAGCAATATATTCCCAGTTAAGGGAGTTCCTGTCAGTGACTGATGAGCGACTTAAGAGATACCATTTTTTGGAATGACCAACAATGAACATATTCTTGGCAATGAGCCTCTTCAGATAGGGAACTATATTTTATGTCCTGGGTCTAGGGACATGAGTGATTGAGACAAATATAATTTATTTTCTCAAAGAATTTACAGTCTAGAAATGTATCCAATTTAATGCCATCATGAATAACCTAATGGAGAGAAATTAAAAAGGGAGGCATAGGCTACAGAGTGTTATTAAATATGTAATCTTAGGCCCCAAACTATACCTTGGAATCTCAAAATTTCTGAATGGGAAAATTTAAGTCTTTTATTACAAGGTCATTGTTCTTTCAATTAGATCCAAGGTGTGGAAGGGGACTTATTAAGGAGAGGAGAATAACAGTATGCATGTGAGTCTGTGTCATGGAGGGGCATGGTTATTACACTGTACACTAAAATTTACTGTTAAGATAAAAAATAATATGCAAGCAAGCCAAGCACCCTACTAGCTCTGGCACCCTAAAATAAAACTATATTCTAATTAACTGCTCTGGAACATGTCTGTGAATAGAAAACACTGAAAATTGTAAAAGGAAAGATGAATAGACTACATTTAAGAAACACAAATTAAAATTTAGCATTTGAAAATATTGATAAAATACTCAAGTTTTCTTCTAAGACTAACTGTTAAAAAGTTTCATTTTAAATATCCACAGTGATAATTGCACATGAGTTCCATATAATTATTTATGACCTATGCTAAGACTCTAAGTTACAAACACTTAATTCATTAATAAATTTCAAGAAATAACTCAGTAGAGTTCTATAAAGTACAGTGTGGGCAAGAGATGACCTCAAGGTCATAATTACCTCTTGAAATACGCTTTAACATCTCATATTCTGAAATACAAAAACCTACTGTGGTTCATAAGTTTGATACACTTACGTTCTCTAGCTGAAAAGTTTTCAATGTTTTTCTAAAACATTTGTAAAAAAAAAAAAGGCCCTAACTGCAGCTGTCCTTGGGCTCTACTAGCATGAGACAGGACATATGGAGATATTATTGGTGCCTGCTGGAGCAAATTGATGATGAAAGGGAAGACAGTGATATAGTGATACAGTGAAGATAAAAATGAACTATTAAGGTAGTTAAGAAGGTAATTAGTTAAGAAAGTTATCAGTTAAAGGTAATCTGTTGACGTAATTAATGAAGGTAATCAGCATCAAAATGGAACCATATATCAGATCTTAAAATACAAAATCAGATCTTAGGATAAAAAAAAGTGGGCATGCCTCTGTGTGTGTGTGTGTGTGTGTGTGTGTGTGTGTGTGTGTGAGAGAGAGAGAGAGAGAGAGAGAGAGAGAGAGAGAGAGAGAGAGAGAGAGAGAGAGAGAGAGAGGGGGGGGGGCTGGGGGAGAGAATATCTAACCCTGGGCCTGTATCTACAAAGCATGTACTCCACCACTGAGGTCTATTCCCAGCCTTCCTTCTAAAATAGGTTTTAGGATTTATAGTTTAGCATGACATAGAGGAGTCTGGTTTCTGGTCCCAAGCTGAGGTCTGGGCATGTCTCTTACAGTAAACAAGACTGAGAGTCAAGCTCCCTTATCAGTAGGGCTATAGATTGTTCACATCTTCCAATCAACTAATACATTTATTCCACTTTAGGGAGTTCCAAAACAACAAAAAAATTATTACTAATCCTATATTTTGGATGAGGATATTCATACCTTTCTTTTCAGTGCCAGATTCTAGGATGTTGCCTAAATCACCGAAATGCCAAAAACTCTCCACCATTGTTCCATGATCTCTCTTATTCTGTTTCAGCCCTCCCCACACCTCTCTCTCGCAAATTTGGTAACTAGTTTCCCAACTCTATTCCATTGATCTGAGTGGTTTCTGTTAGTCTGTTTGGTCTGAGTATTTTTTATTCCAGTATCACTGTTTTGGTTGCTTTATCGTTATAGGATAGTGTGAAATCAGGGAATACGACACTTCCTATATTTTTCCCCCCTAAAAATGGTTTTGGCTTTTTGGGGTGTTTTGTGGTTCCACACAAATTTTCATGTTTGTTCTAATTACTGGAATTGTGTGTGTGTGTGTGTGTGTGTGTGTGCGTGTGTGTGTGTGTTTTGGGGCTGGGGCCATGCTCTGGGCGACTCTCATTCTATGCTCAGGGCACTGTATGGTGGCTGGGACTAAACCTGGACCTCCTATCCATGGAGCATGTGTGCTGCCTACTGAGATCTCTCCATGTCTGCTATTGGAATTTTGATAGGGATTGTATTAATCATTATAATGTCTTGGTAGTAGCTCTGCCCCATGTAGAGCTACTACCTAAGACATTATGATGATGATGGGTCAGAGCTACTACTGGCTTTCCCTGTGCCCAGCTTATCATGAGGCTCCTGAGAGGGTTCTAACCCTTGCCCACCATCCCAGCAGAGCCTTGCAAGTAGCCAGAGGAACCCCACACCATGAAGGCCGCCATTTTCCGCATACAGATTCACCAGTTTGTCAGAGCTCTACCCAGCAGAAGAGATGATCACAAGCCCGGCTCGCATGGCTGCTTTGCAGCCTTGCAGTTCATCAATAAATGCAGAAGATGATAGGCGACTACAAGAGTATCCCACCCACATGGCAGAGCCTGGCAAGCTACTCGTGTCATATTTTGATAAGCCAAATACCAGTAACAATTATAGACCTCATTCCCATGATGTAATGAAATGGTTTGAGGTTCTTAATGTTCCTGGAAAAAGCAGATGCCCTTGGGCTATTCTAGTATGTGACAGGACATATGGAGATGTTACTGGTGCCCGCTCAAGCAAATTGATGAACAATGGGAAGACAAGTGATACAAGTGATACAAGTGAATGTCTAAGGTAGGGTGGTCATTTTATTTATCTAATTATTATAACTTTTTTTTTTGGTGGTGTCAGGAATCAAATTCAGGGCCTCACAAATATAAGGCAAGCGCTCTACTGCTGATCTATGTCCCCAGGCCTGCTCATTTTAACAGCGTTAATTATTCCAACTGGATTCCAGCCCTGCAGTTCAAACATGACCATGAAGTTTTCACATTTGGAGAGTAAACTGGGGTGTTTATTCTTCCCAGGCTGATATATCTAAATTTGACACAACATTTTTCTCAGTGAAGTGGCTAGTTAGATAACCTAAAGCTTCTGACTCTTACCAACTAGAGTCTGTAGCCTGGTAAATGGTTTGCTCTGGAGTGAATTAAGCCTAATGGAGCATAAATTTAGGTCTCCATCCACATGCTCTCAGGGGCCTTGATATACTGGGTTGTCTTGAAATGGTACTTGGGATGCGGCTGAGTGATGAGGCAGCTCCCTCTGTGGCACCTGGGATGCTGATGGTCTGGTATCAAATTTAGAATGAAGACTTAAGGCCACTTTCCATCATTTCTTCATCATGCATGGAAAGTCCAGAACATCCATCAGTCAGCATCATACACTAGCTTAGGTGGGCATCAGATCTTTCAGTGTTTTTACCCTCTTTACTCCTGCTGACTACTTGGTAAAAGCATAGGTACAATGATCACGCCTTTCTGTACCTCCCTCAGAATCAACTTTGCTACTCTTATTTATCAGTGCATTTTTTGTTGGTTTAGTTTGGTTTTTGGGTTGCACATAGTGGTGCTCAGGGATTACTCCTGGCTCTATGCTCGGGGATCACTCCTGGCCGTGCTTGAGGGTTGATATGCAGTGCTGGGTCGACCCTATGCAATGCAAGTGCCCTACCAGCTTTATTTCAGGTCCATCCAGTGGGTTTGTAGAGACACCACCAAGAATGAGAATCGTGGATTGACTTCTACATGTGGAATGATAATTACCATCAGTTCTTTTATTTGAATTAAACATTTTATTATACCACCGTGAGATATACAATTACAACGTTGTTCATGTTTGGAGGTTTCAGTCACATAGTGTTCCAGCACCCACCCTCCACCAGTGCCCATTTCCCACCACCAATGTCTTCAATTCCCTCCCCCTCCCATAGCCTGCCTAAATGGCAGGTTCTTTATCTCTTTTCTTTCTCCCTCTCTCTCCCTTTCTTCTCTTACACATTGTGGGTTGCACTACATACACTTGGAAGCCATCATGTGCATTTTTTGCCTGTATTTAATGCTCAGTTCTACGTTGGTATCAGCCCTTTCGACATTTATTCACACATGTTCCCTTCTCTCTCTTACCTAACCTCTGACTCCTTAACGTTTGCGGAAATTTCCACTTTTGGTAAGACAACCTGATATATTTATGTCATGCAAATAAATGTAGTCATTCTATGTCTTTCTCTTTCCTTCTGACTAATTTCACTCAACATGATCCTTTCCATGTCCATCCATTTATAGGCAAATTTCATAACTTCATTTTTCCTAACAGCTGCATAGTATTCCATTGTGTAGATGTACCACAGTTTCTTTATCCAGTCATCAGTTCTCGGGCATACTGGTTGTTTCCAGGTTCTGGCTATTGTGAATAGTGCTGCTATGAAAATAAAAGTGCGGATTGTGTTTCCGCTGTGTGTCTTTGACTTCCCAGGGTATATTCCCAGGAGTGGTATGGCTGGGTCAAAAGGGAGCTCAATTTCTAGTCTATGGAGGAATGTCCATATTGTTTTCCAGAAAGGTTGTACAAGTCGACATTCCCACCAACAATACCATCAGTTCTGACCACTGAAATTTCATGATTCAGATAAACATAAACTTTACATGGCCAAGCTCTATTTGAAGATTAGAGATCACAACTAAGGTATATTACATCAACCTGAAAACTGACTTCCAGAGAATAGTTAATATTTACCTTTCTTTTTTTTTTTTAACTATTCTTATGCACAGGTTTACAGACTCATAAACCATGTGATTCTGAAGTCCATCTAGACTTCTCTAGTCCAGTTCTAGCTTATGGCTAGAACCGGACTAGAGAAAAATCACTTTTTTTTAAAATAGAAAATCTTTGGAAAAGGACAAGATTTTAGATTAACAATGGGTTGCAAAGTAGATAACATTTACATAGTAATATCTTCATGAAATTTATAAATTCCTTGAATTCAGAAACTTAGAAATTCCTACATAGAACATGACAGGAATAAAAATAACAAAATAGATTAGTTAAACCAAAGTTAATACATATTAAGAGTTTCAAAATAGGACACAGGGCCGGAGCGATAGCCCAGCGGGTAGGGCGTTTGCCTTGCACGCGGCCGGCCTCTGCCGCCCGGGTTTGATCCCCGAGTCCCATATGGTCCCCGAGCACCGCCAGGAGTAATTCCTGAGTGCAGAGCCAGGACTAACCCCTGAGCATTGCCGGGTGTGACCCAAAAAGCAAAAAAAAAAAAAAAAAAAAAAATAGGACACACACTAAAAAGGAAAATATTCATGAATGAAAGATTGGAAGCAGTTCAAAGTCCCCCTCCCAAATTTTAGTGGAAGCAGAAATGCAATGGTATAGTGATAAATAATTACCAACTAATTCTCTTATAAACACTTGTAGTTTGTTATGATGCTTATAAAGAGAAATGCTTTGCAGTGTTTGTCGTCTTCCAAGATACAAACTCCAATGACCCATTTCAAACTATCAAGATAACGTCACCAAATATGGGCTTTGGAACACATGAGAGTCAGTATAAACTATTTCCAGGACCACTGGAGGTAGGAGTAATGTAGAAGAGTGAGGTTATAATAGCTGACACTGTTGATTTGTATGTTAACAGACAAAAAGTAGATGTAATTACATGTGTGGAGGCAAGAAGGTGAGATTAAGCTTAATTGAAAACAATTAGCACTTCTAAATTACAAGGCAAAACACATTGAGAGAGCCCATGAGCTAGGTTAGAAGGAATCCCCACGTAAGGAACTTGGAAGTTACAATCCATTGTAAATGGATAAAAAACAGATGAAGTTAAAAGTTAACTGCTCTTCTTAGACCTGTCAGGAGAGAGAGAGGTACAGGGCAAAGCTGTGTCCCAAAGTGAAGAGTCAGACAGATGTATACAGAGAATTACAACATATCTGAGCAAAAATACCAGGATTAGAAAGTTCTTGGAAACTAGTGCATGGAAAGGAAAACTGCAGCTGTAACTGACAAACTGTTGGAAGCTCAGGATGGACGGGTCTGACTTAAAATATCAGGTTACTCTCAAGGGAAGTCCCCACACTTCTGTGGCTTTTACCTCCAATAAATTCTGTCAGGTCCTGATAGTGAAAGGCAGAGAAACATCTGGTGCTTCTAGCAGAAGAGAAGAACGAGCCATGCTGAAATATGCCAGAGTATTGTTTTCCTGAACATGGCACTGGCCTCAAGGAAAACCATCTATTGGGGTTATCAAAGTTTAATCAATTCATGAGGGAAAATAACTCAGTTCAGCCCTCTCAAGCTATTCTTTTCCACAGAAGGCTGGGAAATAAATGGGAAGCAATTATAAAAAAAAGGAGGGGAAAAATAAAAAAGAATGAAATATGTTAAATGGTATTTAAGAGGAATGAAAGTGATAACACAAAGATAAATATGAAGTCTGAACTTCCTTATCCAAACACATTATCATGTATTAGACAAAGTCCAACTATAAGTTAATAAGAATCACAATAAAAATAAAATGACAAAGTGAAAATAAGGATATTTTCCTCATATTTTCCTTAAAGATAAACATTTTTAGTGCAAAACATATAGCAGTACCAGAATTCAAAGTCAAACGGATTAAATAAACAAACAAACAAAAAATATTGTATGGAACCAAAAAAAATGGATATACTGACAAGAGTATACTCATGAGAAAAATAGGGCATTAATCTTTGTGCACTAGGTTATAGACAAAAATAGCATCCAAGTACAAAAGAAGAAATTGCTTAAAATTGTGAGGAGAAAATGATAAAATCAAGTAGGAGGCTTTAATAAACTTCTTTTAGAATTTGACAGATAAGACGATCTCAAAATAAGCAAACCAAAGATGCTGAATAACATAATCAACAAGGCCAAGTTAGCTGACATTTGTAGAATTTTTACCATACATACAGAACAGATAATCTGAGCCCAGAGATTTGGTCATAAAGAACTGAAATAAATTCATCAAAGATGAGGTTCTAAATGCTGCATTTTGATTTGAAAAGACCAGAAACCAACAATAAAATTTTGTCCAGAAAAAAAAATCTTGGCAATTAGACTAGACTATTTTGTTTAAATCTTTTAAAAAAAAACAATGGAAACGAGGGGATCCTTCATATTAAAATCTGGGGCTGGAGCAATTGTCCAGTGGATAGGGCCTTTGCCTTGTATGCGGTCGACCTGGGTTCGATTCCTGGCATCCCATATGGTCCCCTGAGCATCGCCAGGAAAACTGAGTGCAGAGCCAGGAGTAACTCCTGAGCATCGCCAGGTATGACCCAAAAAGCAAAATAAACAAACAAACAAACAAATAAATAAGATCCATAGAACATAGTTTTCTCTATTAATGAGGAGACTGATGGTCATACTTATTTCATTGTTGTGACTTCCTAATTAATTTATGGTAGAGGTAAATAATATAGTTCTACCACAAGCAAGACTGTAGAGGGAGAGGATTGCTATTGGAAACTGAAATCTACTATCTTATGGAAGCAGATGGAGGAGGGGCCACTGATGAAGAGAAACATGTATCACATGATAATCAAAATGCCAGGCTTTGTTCAGGATGAGATTGGAACATAGGAGTTTACTGAAGGCGTCTGTTGAAGAGTTGGCCTCATCCTTCCCAGATACAAAGTGCCCATCAATCAGATGTATATATCTTAGGTAAGATAACTAGAGCATTTCCTTAAAACAAATTGAACTAATTGTTTTGGTGAAAACTAAGATAATGGAACTGACTCTGAAGAGATAAAAAGTCTTGCTACTCATTTTTTTAAAAAGAATTTTAAAAAAATTGAATTACCATGAGCTATACAATTACAAAGTTGTGTATAATTAAGTTTTTTAATTGCAATCCCTCTTCCCTGTCCTCCTGGCACTTGTTTCTAGTGTCTTTGGGTATTATTCACATATTATGTATTTTTTGTTTTTTTTTAAATATGTCCTACAAATGAGTGCAATCATTCTGTTTGTTTCTCTCCCTCTTAGTCATTTTATTTGGCATGATCTACTCCTTGTCCATCCATGTAAAAGCAAATTTCATAATTTCATTTTTTCTAGGAGCTGCGTAGTGTTCCATTGTGCTACTCTGGTATTTTTGTCTCTTTATTTTATTGATTGCTCATCTTGCTTTTAGGGGGCATCATACCCAGCAGTGCTCAGTGCTCAACCTGGCTCTGCACTAAGGCAGGGATTACTCTAAGTGATCCTATGATCATTCAGGGAGGCCATATGAGATGTTGGGAAATGAACCAGGTTTGCCACGTGCAAGGCAAGCACTCTTCCAGCTGTACCATCTTCCAGGCCCTCTGATTCCCTCATCCTTAACAGAAGTCTACCAAATTAGTTAGGCCATATCAGATATTGTGTGGTCACAATGGGCTTGTTTGGCCTCATTTGGAATTGTAAATTAAAAATTAAGGATTATTATATGTCTAATAAAAATATGTACATGAGAACAACATAAGCATAAAAATAAAACTAAATGAAAAAAAGAAGAAAGTGTCAGGAAAAGAATAGGATTAGAGGGGCCAGAGCGATAGTCCAGTGGGTAGGGCATTTGCCTTGCATGCAGCTGACCCGGTTTTGATCCCCAGCATCCCATATGGTCCCCTGAGCACTTCCAGGAGTAATTCCTGAGCAAAGAGCCAGAAGTAACCCCTAAGCATCACTGGATGTGACCCAAAAAAGCAAAAAAAAGAAAAAAAAGAATAGGATTAGAAAATAGAAAAAAACCTATACTGCTCCCACCAACACAAAAATACCAATCAATATCCTCTAAGGAATAAGCACAGGGTGCCAGACAAAATTCAGAACAAAAAGGAGCTCTCAGAAAAATAATTTCCCAAAGCTGGAAGAAGGGATTTTTTAGATGGTAAAACTTTACTAAATGCTGAGCAGGATGACTGAGATTAGATACAAGGCCATTTTGTAATTGTAGAACACCAAAGATAATAAAGTAACGTTAATGAATTTTAGAAAGAAAAATGGACACCCATAAAAGAAAAGAATCAGCTACATCATTCTGATAGTCTGAGCAACAACCAAATGCTTGAAAACAGCATAGCACTTTTTAAAAATTTTAAGGGAAAAGGATTTTTCTCTTTCCTGAAAAAGATATTCTATAATCTAATTGGCCAAGTGCATAACAAGCTAAAGACACTTAATGAGATACAAGGACATTTAGACATTTATTCTGTGGAGTTGTCACTTGTCACTTGTCTTCCTGTTGATCATCGATTTGCTTGAGGGGGTATCAGTAACATCTCCATAGGTCCTGTCACATGCTAGTGTAGCCCAAGGACATCTGATCGCCCCAGGAACATAGAGATCCTCAAACCATTCCATCAGGTCATAGGAATGAGGTCTATAATTGTTACTGGTATTTGGCATATCAAATATGACATGGGTAGCTTGCCAGGCTCTGCTGTGTGGATGGGATACTCTTGTAATATCTTGTGGATGGATTACTCTTGTAATTGCAAAGCGGCCATGCAAGCAGGGCTTGTGATCAGCTCTTCTGCTGGGTGGAGTGCTGATGAGTAGGGACCCACTCGTCAGCACTCCACTCCAGCAGAAGAGCTGATCACAAGCCCAGCTCATCAATACCCACCCTGCAGAAGTCTTTTTCAAGCCTAGCCCAGCTATGCTGATCCAGAGACACACATACACCGGGCAGAGCTGCTACCGGTTCTACCTGTGTCCAGCTGATCACTAGGTGCCCCAGAGGGGAGGCGGGTTCTAGCCCTGACTCGCCACCCCAGCAGAGCCTCGCAAGAAGTCAGAGGAACCCCCACACCATGAAGGCCACCATTTTCCACATCCGGACTCAATTTATGGAGTTACACCAGCAAAATGAGTGCAAACCATTTCCCCAAAGTAGGCAATACTGCCCCCTGGTGGCACTGGAAAGACGAAGGGGAAGTTAAAGACACTGGAGCAATGGCTGGCACTTTCTCTTCATTCAAATAAGGGAGATTTCCAGGGATGCTAAGAAACTTTTTTTTCCTGAAAAGATAGGAGTTCAAATAAGTGTGCAAACCTTTGGTGAAAAAATAAAAAAAGAGAGTGAGGTCAGCATAGTATCCTTTAAATAACTGTTCCAAACAAAGAGAGCAATATAAACAAATTACTAAATGTATTTAAAATGCATCAGGCTGGGAGAGAAAAATGCGTGGACAGAAGGATAAAGGGCTCTAAAAATATAAACCTAGCATAATAGAAAACATGGATATTTGGGGGAAATGGAGGTATATTAAAGTCAAATGATACAGACAAAAGGTAATTAAAACTAGGCAAATCAAAACTTTAAACTAAAATACAGCATTAATTTAGATAACTTATAAAATATATACAAAGTGAATCCATTAATCTCAATGTCAAAAAATACCCACAGAAGAGGGAAATATGTAATTTGGATACATGTGACCTGGAGACAAAAGCACATTTGCAAAATCATATTAAGACAAAGACACTTTAGACCATTTCAACTTTCGTTTCCTGACTTTAAGTCAGACCTGGTAGTACTCGGGGCTACTTCTGGCATGGTGCTTGGGGGGTGGGGTCTCCTCCTGTAGCCAGATCCAAATTTGTTGACTTTCTTAGTCACAGCAGCTTCACTGGTCTACTTTGCAATTTGAATGTCTCTCTAATTCACATGACATTTCTTGTATATGGAGGATTCAAAAAGCTAGGTGACCCACAGAGAAGTATAATCTTTTGATAGGGGTCTCATAGGTATTGTTTCTTTGTGGTTTTGTATCATTTATTGTATTACTTCTTTATTTGGTTGGGGGCAAACCCGGCAGTACTCAGGGCTTATTTCTGGCTCTATTCTCAAGGATGACTCCTGGTAGGGCTTGGAGAACCACATGTGGTACAGAGGATCGATCTGGTTCAGCCACATGCAAGACAAGTACTCTCACCACTGTACTATCACTCTGGCCCCTGTACCACACATTTTTTAACTTTTAGCATGAATTAATCTCAATTCTGCACCAACATAGAAACTAAAGATTGTGGGGCAGCTTAGAAAATACTGTGCTCTGGCATATGGATTGTCTGAAAACCATCAAGGTCTGAAATATCCAGGAAGAAACTTTTGATTTTTTCTTTGACACTCCAAAATAATTGAGACAGAGAATGTGTTTTTTAGGAAGGGCGTTGTCATCACAGTCATCACAGATTGCTACTTTATATTATTTATCAGGTGTTGAAAAGGAGGAAGCTGGTAATGTCTGTGTTAAAATTTCTGTGTCCCATTTTTTCCTCATGGCCCAGGAAATCATTTATTGAACATTTGTTCTTCTCATTTTCCCATAAATTTTCTTCCTTTCCTTTGAATCCCTGCATCCTTCTCCCATCTATCCAGGAGGAAACAGAATATCTATTCCATTTTTCCAGAGTTTTTGGTTCTCTCATGTCATTGTGGGGCATCTATTCATATATAATTAAATTTGTTTTTCTCATGTTGATTTATCTTTTTATAATTTTAATTATTAGACTACCCAAAGAACACAGAAGGGTATAAGGAAAAATGTACTCTTCTACAAAGGAAAGTAAACCAAACTAATAAGCTTGGTATTAATGTATGTTACAGAAATCAAAGTTTTATAAGTGATGTGGGCAACATAAGTAATCTATAAGACAAATAGGGCAATGTCTGTCTCTAAATATAGATATGTCTTTTCATGAAACTTAGAAAGAACTATTTTTCAATCAATATTAGCCATATTAAAATAAAAGCCATATTAGAACTTTCTGAGATTTGTGGGCCCCCCACAACAAAAACAACTTAAAAATACACATTAATGCAGAGGAATGAATGGACCACATTTATGTATTTATTTTGGTTTGGGACCACATATGGCTATGCTCAGAGCTTACTCCTGGCTCTGCACTCTGGGGTCACTCCTGTTGGACTCAGGGGATAATATAGGGTGCTGGAGATCAAACCCAGGTTACCTGTGTGCAAGGCAAGCACCCTATGCACTATACTGTTGCTTTGGCCGTGTATTTTAAAAATGATTTTATGTTTTTCCAGAGACCATAGCCCTATTCCAGGACCCTCGAAAGCCAGCCCCTCACCTTAGTCCTGTAGTGCTGAGACACTTAGGTCTTCCCAAGAGTTTCAAGGTTACCTTTAGGAGGTTAGGATGTAAAGAAAAAAATTCCATTAAACACTATCAGGTACTATGTTGAATATTTTTTTTCACATTTTACTAGATAAGGTTACTGAGGCTTAGAGCTGTACTTCTCAAAATTCAGTGTATCTGCTAACCACATGGAGACTTTACAAGGTAGATTCTGTCTAAGTAAGTTTGAGGCTCACACACAATTCGGTATTTCTAACAAGTTCCCAGGTATGGCTGGGCTGCTTGTCCCTAGAAGATAGCTTGAGAAGCAGGGCTTTACAGAGGAAATGTCCAAAGTCACACAGCTAATAAATTATGGGCATGGGGCAACTTTTTAATTTGGGAGCTATTTTTACATAAAATGAGTTAGAAAAGGGGATGCAGGAAACATTAACTTTTGTAGGAGGCCCATAAAAATTATTTCCTATAACTTGTTAGGAAATGTGTTTGAAAAGTCTTTTCATAACTACAACATAGACAGTTATGTAGTTCATTGCTTTTTTAAAAATGTTTTTTATAACTATTGTAAATCCATTAATTTATCTTGAAGAGGTAAGTGCTATCCTCTGTGTGCTGTGGACCAGTGAACTGCCCACACAGTCTCTCCACCTCCTTTACAGTAGGCTGGTGGCAGAACCTAGCTCCAACCCGAGCTATGAGAGCAACCTGCACAGATCACCACCCTGCACGAGAACCTAAACCAGCACCATGTGTGGTCTTTGACCTCCTGTGCACTGGTGTTGTTTTCTCAATTTAGAAGAAAATATGGAGAAGGTAAAAGTGTTAAGGTCTAGACTGGGAATAAAGTCCTTTGTTAGAAGAGTAAGTTTGGGCAGGGCACTTAACCTCTGTTAGCACTGATAACCTTGTCTGTGAAACACGGGTGACAAGGTGAATTTGTCCCTCTTTTAATGTTTCTCTTCCTGCATTTTGGTACTGAGGTAGAATTCACTCTGTTGAGGAAGGTCCACTTCTCTTCTTTTTTCTGCTTTTAGCACTCAGATTTATCCTTATTTTTAATTCTAAACTATGACCTTGTAGAGACAGCAGTAAGCACTTCTTATCAAATGGTCTCGGCTTTCTGTGTAACTCTAATGTAAATTATTTCCTGTATAGCCACGGAGAACAAAATTCACAAGTATTTTTTGGGACCCAGTTCCCTGGAATGGTCTGAGCAGCATCCAAGCATTAAGAGAGTAGGGCTAATAATGTAAGATGCAACATTTAAAAGGGCTCAATGGGGAGGCATTTTGGGGTTTGGGTGGGTATAAAAGGACTTCAAGTGCCCTCAAATCTCGCCATCAGCTTACCTGGGTATAAATGATTAATGAACGATCTCCTGTGTTTGGTCAATATTCCTGCAGCTGGGAGGAATGATGAATGCTGACAACAGAAAGTACCATGACAGCCAAGTAGGGGAAATCTGTTTGCAGCTTGGAGCTCAATCAGGAAATGATTCCACTGCTGAAGTAGGCTACAACTCCTGTGCCCAGTGTGACAAGTCACACAGGATGGCGAGAAGGAGGTTTTGCCCGGGAGAAGGTTGACCAAGCAGTCTGGGCAGAAACAGCCCATTCTCTGAGCTGCAGCTAGCCCTTGGCACACTGCATGCTAATCTCACCTCGCTGTCTTCCTTCGTGTGCATCTGAAGGCAATAGTCTGTTTTGGACTGGTGGGTTTGAGAAGCCAATTAATCATCCCAGTGGAGATTTGAGTAGGCAGCTGGATGTACCAGTCTGAAGATCAGGAAGAGGTCTGGACTGGAGATAAAAAAATGTGTACCTTGTTGAATTGCATGAGATCACCCAGGGAAAGAATGCAGACAGGGAAAAGCTGAGGCTAGAAATTTTTCCAAGCAGGCTATCTCCATCTGTTAAAGCCAAAGCGCAGAGCACATAATATTATAACTTTCTGCCTTTAGAGTTCAGAGACCACCTGATTCTTTTCTTTTTTTTGCTCTTTGGGTCACAACCAGCAATGCTCATGGGTTATTCCTGGCTCTTTGCTCAGGAATTACTCCTGGTGGTCTTGGGGGACCATATGGGATGCTGGGGATCGAACCTGGGTTGACCACATGCAAAGTAAATGCCTTATCCACTGTGCTTTCGCTGCGGCCCCCACCTGAGTTTTCTTTGATCTGTTTTTATGTGGTGAGGTTAGTAGAAATTTTGGAAAAGTGTATTTTGGGGGGGTAACATGCATTTTTAATTTAATTGATTTTTTACTTTTTAGGTCACAAAAGGACATTCTTGGTGGGAAAAAAACATGTCAGATACAAAAATTCATTTATGATCTAAAGAAGTCCAATAATCAGAAAAAAAAGACTATTATACAAATGATATTTGACTATAAGTCTCAAAATAAAACTTCTAAGAATGGTTTTGCCTTCTCCTTTATAACTACAACAATAAAATAATGTAAGATGACAGTCCAAAGTATTTCAGGTGTGGTTCTTTTGGTTCATTTGGGGCCACACCTGGCAGCATGCAGGGCTTACTCCTGGCTCTGTGCTCAGGGCCTCTGATTTGGCCAAACATCCAGTAAGGAGCAGAGATTTCCTGCCAGCAGCCATATTTGAAGTGGATCCTCCACCAAGAGGTTCTGCTAAGGCTCTAACCCAGCAAACAATTTTGCTTTAGTCTCTAGAGAATCCTTGGACCAGAACCACCTAGCTACACTGCTGCAGGACTCCTCAACTTTCAGAAACTGTGCTTCAGGCTGTGAAGTTTTAGGTTAACATGTCACACAGCAACAGAAAAAGTAATACAATGTACAATTACAAATTATATTAATTTGAGGTATATCTTATTTTACTTTTAAAAAACTTATTTAGATTTAAATTTAATTTTCCATGTATCTTATCAGACTAAGTGCAAAAAGCTTTTTTTTCATAGACTATTTCTAAAAAAGAAGAAATAAGTGAAACTTATGGCCACACTAATGTTAGTGTTCAAATGCAGAGTTAATTGCAATGTAATGAAAGTCTAATTGAAATTTTTATTTTTTTTTTTTTTTTTTTTTTTTTTTTTTTAAATATTTTATTACACCGCCATGTGATATACAATTACAAAGATGTTCATGTTTGGGTTTCCGTCATACAGTGTTCCAGCACCCATCCCTCCACCAGTGCCCATTTCCAACACCAATGTCCCCACTTCCCTCCCCCTCCCCCAGCCCGCCTCTATGGCAAATTCTTTATCTCTTCTCTTACACATTGTGGATTGCAATACATACATTCAGAGATCATCATGTATATCTTTTTTCCTATATTCAATGCTCAGTTCTAGACTGGTATTATCATTTTTGACAAATATTAGCACACTGTTCTCTTCTCTGTCCTACCCAACCACTGATTCCCACATGTTTGTGGAAGATTCCACCTTTTTTTTTTTTATTGAAAGATGCTAGGTAGAGCTTTGGTTCTACAGTGTTCCAACACGCACCCTCTGCCCAAACCCATCTCCCATCACCAATGACCCCACCTCCCTCCCCGCTCCGCACCTCAACCACTTGGCGAGTTCTGTATGTCATTTCTTTCCTCTTTATATCTCCTTCCCAACAAACTTTCCTGCTCTTCGTTGACTGCAATGCATTAAAAGACATTGCTGTTTCACTATTTTAGTGGACGGGCCGCTTGCGGCCGCTGCACGGCTCGAACTAGCTTTGCTCTGTTGATCTGGTCTGAGGCTGTTTCGCAGCGTCCGGACAGCAAAAATGGTGGCTAGTGTGGTGGGCGAGTCACATCTGGCTGCTTCCGGGACCCCTCAGAGGCGACGGGCCCCTCCCCAAAACCCATCTGCCCTCCTCGGGGTTCCATGGTCAGCTAGGCCCGGCGCAGGCCGAGCGCCAGCCTCCCCAGCCTTCCGTGAGGCCCTGTGCTGGCCCGTGGGCAGCTCGCCCGGCAGGGCCACCAGGTCCGACAAGATGGAGGGGAAGGGACGACCACGCCTCCACTGACGACTTCCCCGGTGATTCCCGCCTCTTGGAGCCGCCTACCTGGGCTCGAACTGGCTTTGCTCTGTTGATCTGGTCCGAGGCTGTTTCGCAGCGTCCGGACAGCAAAAATGGTGGCTAGTGTGGTGGGCGAGTCACATCTGGCTGCTTCCGGGACCCCTCAGAGGCGACGGGCCCACTCCCAAAACCCATCTGCCCTCCTCGGGGTTCCATGGTCAGCTAGGCCCGGCGCAGGCCGAGCGCCAGCCTCCCCAGCCTTCCGTGAGGCCCTGTGCTGGCCCGTGGGCAGCTCGCCCGGCAGGGCCACCAGGTCCGACAAGATGGAGGGGGAAGGGACGACCACGCCTCCACTGACGACTTCCCGGTGATTCCCGCCTCTTGGAGCCGCCTACCTGGGCTCGAACTGGCTTTGCTCTGTTGATCTGGTCTGAGGCTGTTTCGCAGCGTCCGGACAGCAAAAATGGTGGCTAGTGTGGTGGGCGAGTCACATCTGGCTGCTTCCGGGACCCCTCAGAGGCGACGGGCCCACCCCCAAAACCCATCTGCCCTCCTCGGGGTTCCATGGTCAGCTAGGCCCGGCGCAGGCCGAGCGCCAGCCTCCCCAGCCTTCCGTGAGGCCCTGTGCTGGCCCGTGGGCAGCTCGCCGGCAGGGCCACCAGGTCCGACAAGATGGAGGGGAAGGGACGACCACGCCTCCACTGGCGACTTCCCGGTGATTCCCGCCTCTTGGAGCCGCCTACCTGGGCTCGAACTGGCTTTGCTCTGTTGATCTGGTCTGAGGCTGTTTCGCAGCGTCCGGACAGCAAAAATGGTGGCTAGTGTGGTGGGCGAGTCACATCTGGCTGCTTCCGGGACCCCTCAGAGGCGACGGGCCCCTCCCCAAAACCCATCTGCCCTCCTCGGGGTTCCATGGTCAGCTAGGCCCGGCGCAGGCCGAGCGCCAGCCTCCCCAGCCTTCCGTGAGGCCCTGTGCTGGCCCGTGGGCAGCTCGCCCGGCAGGGCCACCAGGTCCGACAAGATGGAGGGGGGAAGGGACGACCACGCCTCCACTGACGACTTCCCGGTGATTCCCGCCTCTTGGAGCCGCCTACCTGGGCTCGAACTGGCTTTGCTCTGTTGATCTGGTCCGAGGCTGTTTCGCAGCGTCCGGACAGCAAAAATGGTGGCTAGTGTGGTGGGCGAGTCACATCTGGCTGCTTCCGGGACCCCTCAGAGGCGACGGGCCCACTCCCAAAACCCATCTGCCCTCCTCGGGGTTCCATGGTCAGCTAGGCCCGGCGCAGGCCGAGCGCCAGCCTCCCCAGCCTTCCGTGAGGCCCTGTGCTGGCCCGTGGGCAGCTTCGCCGGCAGGGGCCACCAGGTCCGACAAGATGGAGGGGGAAGGGACGACCACGCCTCCACTGGACGACTTCCCCGGTGATTCCCGCCTCTTGGAGCCGCCTACCTGGGCTCGAACTGGCTTTGCTCTGTTGATCTGGTCTGAGGCTGTTTCGCAGCGTCCGGACAGCAAAAATGGTGGCTAGTGTGGTGGGCGAGTCACATCTGGCTGCTTCCGGGACCCCTCAGAGGCGACGGGCCCACTCCCAAAACCCATCTGCCCTCCTCGGGGTTCCATGGTCAGCTAGGCCCGGCGCAGGCCGAGCGCCAGCCTCCCCCAGCCTTCCGTGAGGCCCTGTGCTGGCCCGTGGGCAGCTCGCCGGCAGGGGCCACCAGGTCCGACAAGATGGAGGGGGAAGGGACGACCACGCCTCCACTGACGACTTCCCGGTGATTCCGCGCCTCTTGGAGCCGCCTACCTGGGCTCGAACTGGCTTTTGCTCTGTTGATCTGGTCTGAGGCTGTTTCGCAGCGTCCGGACAGCAAAAATGGTGGCTAGTGTGGTGGGCGAGTCACATCTGGCTGCTTCCGGGACCCCTCAGAGGCGACGGCCCACTCCCAAAACCCATCTGCCCTCCTCGGGGGTTCCATGGTCAGCTAGGCCCGGCGCAGGCCGAGCGCCAGCCTCCCCAGCCTTCCGTGAGGCCCTGTGCTGGCCCGTGGGCAGCTCGCCGGCAGGGCCACCAGGTCCGACCGAAATTTTTTATTAAGGCTATATAATTATATCTAAATGACTCTGCCATAATTTCATTATTTTAAAAACATTATTCTCCCATCAGAGTATAATAGTTACATTATCCTAAGTGCTATAAAATTTAATAATGCTGGTTAAGAAGAATTAAGAATTGTGCTTTTTTCTTCAGTTAAAAACAGACAGTAGATTTTTAGGGAAGCTTTTAAGCACATTAACCAGAAGGAAAAAGCCCTTAAAACAGCAGCCACAAAACAAAATAGCAGAAAAGAGTGGATTTCCCCATTTGCTTTGAAGAGGTCATTATAGGGTAGTTTTTCATATGTGACTCTAATGTGTAGCACACACAGACAGAAATAAGCTTGGTTAAGAAGCCCCTCTGATAAAGGATGCTGATAACCTCTGCACAAAAATCTTGCCTGTAGAATCTGGACAATATTCATCCTCTCCAGAATTATATTTTAGTAGGATTTAGAAGAATGCGCTGATGACACTTTTTTTGTGTGTATATATACACATATGTATATATATATTTCACATATATATGAAAACGCCCTACTTTATAATATGAGAACTCTATAGTTATTAGCATGGAAGTTAACTTATACAGAAGTTACATGCATTTATAAATTTTACAATTCAAACTTCTAGGAAACTTACAGGGATGCTAACTTCAGTGGTGCAAATCTGTCATCTGATCAAATCTGGAATTATTCTCCTTACGTTGAATAAGGTCTACAATTCTTTCCCTAAGAGACGTTGCTTATCTGCCATAAAATCTACTGTCTAATACAGTAACAATTACCTGCAAGTGGCTCTGTGAGTTTAACATTTACTAAAAAATGACAAAGCAGCTCTGTAATTGTAGTAGTTCCATGCCTAGTTCCCAGTGGCGACATGTGGTGGTCATCGTGGATGACACATGTGTGCAGCTTTTCTACCATCATTGCTGAAGGTCCTAATGGTGATACAGCCCCAAACTGTTGCTTCTATATTATGGTCGAAAATAATTTCTAGACTTATTTTTTCTATAATTGCTCCATGTGTCAAAGTAATTAATGTAAGATAGAAAATTTGTGACTGTAAATAAGATAAAATTAAAATCACTTGTCTTATATTACTAGGAGATGAACACATTGGTTTATTTTTTACTACTTTTCCAGTCATATGTAAATGAAAATAGGTCATTGTCACTCTTATAGTAGGTAGTCTGTCTCAGTGCACTTGCACCAGAATACGTTAAGTGAGACCTGACTGGAGAACTTCTAGAACGCAAACTGGTTCCAAAATGATAAAGAGCATGTATCTGAGATCCTCCTTATCCTTGACAAAGTTTATGAAAGGAGCTTCTTTGTTCTTGCAATAGGACTCTCCACCTAAGCTGCTCTGTGATAGCCTGAGTGTGGTCCAGAGGCCTTGCTAAATCACTGAACATGTCCAAATGGTCTCCTCCAACATAGGACACTCTCTTTAGCACCTTGGTTTCTTCCTTTCTTCCCTTCTTAGAAGGACTGAGCAATGTTGCTTGATGGAATATAGAAATATATATACACAGGTACCAAGACTCACACAGGTACAGTTCTAACATATGATGGTTAAAAGGGCAGAGAGGTGGGAGATAGATAGATAGATAGATAGATAGATAGATAGATAGATAGATAGATAGATAGAGAGAGAGAATTATTGCTCTCATTCATCCCTTAGTGCTCACACTGTTTAAGGGCGCTCTGGATTAAGCCCATCAGATCCACAGCCTACTCTGAGTTACGTTTCCAAACTCCGTATCACTCACAATTGTTAGCTGATAATTTTTCTCTCCATATTTTCTTTATTGCTGTCTTCATTACTGCATATCTTATTTCCTCAAAAGGAAACAGTTAAAAAAAAGTCTGATGTAGAGTACTGCTTTGGAAAATGTCCAAATTTAGCCTGATTGAAGCTAAGATTTCACACAGTGCATGAAGCAAAGGTGCAAAAACAGGTAGTGCCAGCTGGAAGATTCACTGCGTGTTACCTTTGGTTATAGAAATCTTTGATCATACATCATCCATATAAATAATATTATAGAAAATCAGTGACCCTCCAAGAAGGGTTAGACAAGAATACACAGCACTTGTCTAAAAATCAAATAATTTTATATTTAATATTCTTTTTCGGAACTTCTTAAGGCAAATCAGTGAAATCATGCTATTTTAGCATTTCCCCAAAAATGCTAAGTTACCTTTTATCTGTATATAAATGTTTTTAAATTTTATGCTCAGTATTTAAGAAAAATTCATATTTAGTTCAGATTTCAAGTCATTTCAAGTCAGTCTTTTAATAACACAGAGCTGACTCAGAGAGCAGGCTGTGAACTGGCAGGGGGTCTGTGGGATGTCATAAAGGATTATTACAGAAATGAAAAGTAATCAGTAAGTGAGCTGTGGCTGAAAAGGTAAACATCTAAGGATGAGTGGAAGGGGATATTATTGAACTCAGATTAGGAATAAAGAACAATCCTGAGAGAGACAGAGAAACAGTTGTTATTTTTTTTCCTTTACTGATGGGACAGAAAAAAGATGCTGCAACTGTGAGGGCTCAGATGCTAAGGAGAAGAACAAACGCATGAAATTGTTTCCCAAATAAACCAAAATGACAAGAGGAGTAAGGCAGGACAGTGAAGGGAAACTAGAGAAACTCCAGGGTTCCTAATCAGCCAAACAGACGTGTTTCTCTTGAATCTAACAAAGCCGTGACTGAGTCAAATTGTGATATGGAAATAACGCTTCAGGACTGAGCTATTTCAGAATGCTTTAGGAGAAAAGTGGAAAAAACAACTATTCAATTCCACTAAGTTTGAGGGATATCTACGGTCTTTAGAGGACAATTTCCTCCTGGACTATGTAAGATAAAGACAGGGAGAAGAGTCAGAGCTGTACTGCCACTTTTAGGAGTTGACCTTGAAGAAGGGAGTCTGAGCCTTGGTTTCATATCCTTCACTTTTCAGTCAGTTTCTCATTCATCCAAACATTTATTAATCACATTCACAGTGCCAACCACTGCCCCAGGAACTGCAAACACAAGGTGAATAAAGATAGGAGCTGTGGTCCCCAGAAGTTCTAAGTCTTCAGGGAGAAACACACACATAGGGAAAAAATTATTAAACAAGATGGTTAGTGCAAGTAGGAGAGAGTGTGTGAGCCCAGCTTATTTATATTCAGAGGATATTAGAGATATTAACAACTCAGTTAAAGTAGCAATGGTGAGTGAGAAAGAATATAGCCATAAAAAAACCCCAGCCTATTGGGCAATGATAAAACTCAGTAGTAGCTACCAGAGAAATAAAATAGGTAAGATGCTTGTTTTGCATGCAGCCTACTAAGGTTGGATACCCCGAATTATATGTGGTCTCTTGAAAACTGCCAGAAGTGATCCCTGAACATAGCCAGAAATAAGCACTGAAACCATCAGGTGTGGCCCCAAACAAAACAACGTAGTTAAAGAGGCAGATCACCAAACAAAACAGCCTATAAACTTACCAGTTTTGTCTTTCTTGTACCTCCTAGGTAAGTATCAGTTCTGCAGTTATTCTACCACATAGGAAGTTTGCATGAGTAACTATTGCAGCAAATGCAATGGCAAAAGGCACCCAAAGAAATTAAACTGAATCTTTTTTGTTTTTGGGTGGAGGCTGGTGGGACAGCTGGCGATGCTCAGAACAGAATAGCTATATTTGACCCTATTGTGGGAAAGCCCATCATTTCCCCTTGTGTTTCTTCAATTAATCCTCTAAGTTATAAAATACAAATATAATAGTGTGTTTGTTTACTTTTTACAGTTTTTAAAAACAAATTTGATGTTGTAAACTAAATGGGTAACAAATATTAGTTATGCTAATGCTTAATCTGAATATGATGTTTACGAAAGACCAGCTGATCTGACCACAATTTCATCACACAGGTGCCATCAACCCTGTTGGGGCAGCTAATTTAAATTATAGGCAAGAGCAGTCGGAGGATGGGAGCAGCATCTGGATTGTGAGACTTGAAAAGACAAATCTATAAAGTGACAGCAACATCCCATAGCAAATGGGTGTTTAATATAGGCAGTGTGCGTGAGAGTGACTTGTGATTACTAGAGAAACGGCGCAGCTACCATAAAACATCTTTATGTGTTCATATATACCAAATGCTATACAAGTCAATTTAGGAAATTTTCTTCCTACAAGCACAAAAATGGATAATCAGGTCTGGGGATAGTTCAGGCACAGAGTTTCTACTTTGGCAGATATGATTTCATGAATTAAACACCTGGCCCCATCCTGCATGCAAGTGTGAGCCCAGGGCAGTGCTATTTGAGGTCTTTGGTGTCAAGACGAAGGACTGTACTCTCTGGCACACTACAGTCTCTGTGCCCAAGAAACACAGCTAAGAGACCAAATCACTGGCAACTACGACCATGAGTATGAGCACTGCAACCAACTCTGTTCACTGCATCGGCAACAAACAGAACAAGGAAGGGAAGAGACAATTTTGTTTGTTTTGGGCCACACCCAGGTGTGTTCAGGGGTTACTCTTAGCTCTACACTCACGAACTACTCCTGGAGAGCTTGCCAGATGGGTGGAATCAAAACTGCAACTGCATCAGTTGCATGCAAGGCATGTGCCCTACTCATTGTACTATCTCTCTGGCTTCAGGAAGAACTTTTTTTTTCACTTAAAAAAATTAAAACAGTGATTTACAAACTTATTCATGGTTTGAATTTTAGAATACAATATTGCAGCACTGATCCCACTGCCAGTGATAACATCCTTCCAATGTCCCCAGGTTCCCTCCCAAATCCTCCCCACCCCCAGCCTGCTCTTTTGAAAGGCACCTTTCTAAGTTTGGTTGTTGAAATTTGGGTGTCTTGATTTCAGTGTTGTTGACTCTGGTTTGGATAACTGTCTCTGTTATTCCTTAACACCATCTTTGTACATGGTCTCCTGACCTGGTCCCTGTTGCTTTTCATTTGTCTTTTTCTTCCCCTTCCCTCCACTCTTCTTTTCCTTTTTCCTCCCTAAGGAAGAAGAGAGTTCTTAAAAAAGCAAGAAGAATTTCTAAAACTTAAAAAAAAGCAATAAAAAATTGTAGAAGGATATTTGAATTTAGAAATCAGCACCTTCAAAAAGAGTTTACTAAAAAAAATTCATTTTATTGCTGGCTGGTACAGCCTTTCTGGAAAACAATATGGACATTCCTCCAAAGACTAGAAACTGAACTCCCATTTGACCCAGTCATACCACTCCTGGGAATCTACTCTGGGAAACCAAAAATACGCAGCGGAAACACCATCCCTACTTTTATGTTCATAGCAGCATTATTCACAATAGCCAGAATCTGGAAACAACCAGAGTGCCCAAAAATCGATGACTGGATAAAGAAGCTTTGGTACATCTACACAATGGAATACTATGCAGCTGCTAGGAAAAATGAAGTTATAAAATTTGCCTATAAATGGATGGACATGGAGAAGATTATGTTGAGTGAAATTAGCTAGAAGGAGAGAGAAAGATATAGAATGACTGCATTTATTTGCATAACATAAATATATATGTACATATTATGATACCAATATCCAAGGTCAAGTGAAACATATATCAGGAGGTCTTGTCAAAGGTGGAAATTATCACAAACGTGTGGGAGTCAGAGGCTAGGTAAGACAGAAAAAGGAACAGTGAGCTAACAATTGTCGAGGGTACTAATGCCAACCTAGAACTGAGCAGTAAATAGAGGCAAAAAGATACACATGACAACCCTTTAATGTATGTTCTGTAATCCATAGTCTGGAGGGGAAGGAAAAGAGAAAGAGAGAGAAAGGGAAAGAAATAAAGAACCTGCCATGGAGGAGGGCTGGGGGAGGGTGAGGGAACCGGGGATGTTGGTGGTGGGAGATGGGCACTGGTGGCGGGATGGGTGCTGGAACACTGTATGACCAAAACCCAAATATGAACTTTTTAATTGTATATCTTTGTAATTGTAAAAATAAAAAAATTTAAAAAAAGCAAAAAAAAATCATTTTACGGTTTAAATGATAAACTTTATAAGTTTATAGTGGGACAGAGAGATAGTACAGGGGACAAGGCACATACATTCCGTGCATATGGCCAATGCTGGTGTTATAACCCTGCACCACATATGGTTGCATGAGACCCACCAGGAGTTATCCCTGAGCATAGAGCAGGAGTAAGCCCTGAGTACAAACCAAAGAATAAACAATAAGCAGTAGTGTACTGTTTTTGCATGACTAGTATACTACTGAACAACTAGTGCATCAAAAAGGAAGTCAAAGAAGGGGTGCAGCAAAAACTGATTCAGCTTGGAAAACTTGAAGACACATGTGTTCAGAATGACAAAAAATGTGGCAGAAGCAATAGTACTGTGGGTAGCATGTTTGCCTTGCATGTGGCCAAGGCAGGTTTGATCCCCAGGATCCAATATTGACTCCTGAGCACTGTCAGAAGAAATATCTAAGTACAGAGCCAGGATTAACCCCTGAGCCTCATTGGGTGTGACCCAAAAACCCAAAAAAAAAGGACAAAAAAAAAAGAAACAAAGAGATACAGAATACTGAAAGCAGCAACATCAAAACAGGAACTTACATAAAAGAAAACCCGTAATACCATATAACATCTATTAAATGAAATCCTATGACACAGAAGAGAATGGAAGGATATAGTATAAAAACCTCAATAAAATAAACACCTCACCAAGAATTCTCTAGCCAGCAAGATTAAAATTCAGATTTGAAGTAACTATATAGAGCTTCATGGACAGGCAACGGATTAAGGAATTCATAGTCTTGAAACCAGTTTTGTAGGAAGCATCTTTAATTTATTTTGTTCGTTCTGTTTTTGTATCATACCTGGCTATAGTTTTCTGGTTTTTCACTCAGGGTAACTTGGGAGACTAGATGGGGATGGATTTGGGTTGGATTTGTGTAAGGCTAATAGCTACACACTGTACTATTGCCTCAGTGCTGGAGCATCTTTAAAGGACAGGATAAACTTTCTGGTCTGTAGCACCAGGTATGACACTCACTCATGGTGTTTATGGTTGCCATCTATAAGGATAAAAAGGTATGTTTGTTTCTACCATAGTGAGAGATCAGACCCACTGCGCCACTCAGCCCCATGTGGAAGCAACCCATGGAGCTGACCTCCAAGTAAGGGCTCGGCCAGCCCCTGGCCAAGTCCAACATTACTCCAAGGGTTCTCTCACATGTGTGGGGGAGGGGCCATGCTGGCCGGACTCAAGCAGATATTTGGGCTCTCCCCTTTCCTCTACCTCCATGCCAGCTGCCCCAGAGGAGAGACCCATGCCAGACCCACAGCTCCATGGCCGCATGACAATATTAGATAGTATTGATTATAGGATCAGGTCCTTCCCAGGATCTTTCACATTTATATACTATATATAGTTCTAGGTGGGTTCTAACTGATACCCGTCATCCCAGTAAGCCTAGCAAGAAGCCAGAGCAACCCACACATCATGAGGTCAGTCATTCTCAACATTCAGACTCCATAGTTCCTCAGGATCCACCCAAGAGAAAACCTGATCTTTCCCTTTTAAGTTTCATCAGTAAATGCTCGAGATAAGAGCCTTCTACTGAGAGTATACCATCTACATGGCAGAGCCTGGCAAGCTACCCATGTTTTATTTGATATGCCAATAACCAGTAACAATTATGGACCTCAATTCCATAACCTGAAATGGTTTGAGGCTCTTCCTGTCCCTGGAGCAAGCAGATACCCTTGGACTACACTTGCTTGCAACAGGACGTATGGAGATATTACTGGTGCCCACTCAAGCAAATCGATGAACAACGGGAAGACAGTGATACAGTGACAGTGGTAATGAGAGATTTTTATACATTTTCAGTAATGAATTAACAGCTCATTTAAATTAATTGGTCTATGTTTGATCAGTGTTTTTACATCTATAGAAATTTTCATTGCAATATTTTACTTAATTCAGATACTCAAGAAGTATCTATAATACTTTCTAATTTAAACCAATATTCCCTGTTTTTAGATAAAACTCTTTGTGCTTTTATAGACCTATTCATATTTTCGTGCTTAAATTTTCATAATCCTCTTTGCTCTTGCTAAATTTTACATTCATACGTTTTACCTATTTAAAGTCTAAAATGCATTAGCACAGAATTTTTAATTAAATTTTTAATTGAATCACTGTGAAATATAGAGTTATAAAGTTGTTCATGACTGGACTGCAGTCACACAATGTTCCAGCACCTGTCCGAAGCTTCACCAGTAAACATTTCCCACCTCAAGGTCTCCAGTTTCATTCCCACCAACCCCCAACCCGCAGCCTGTAACACAGAATTTTTTAAAAAGTTTTATTTATGATAAGGAAGACATGCTAATTAACCCAGTAAGATCCAAGTACAAAACAAAATTTAAAGCAATTTTTTTTTTTTTTTTTTTGCTTTTTGAGGTCATACCCGGCAATGCTCAGGGGTTACTCCTGGCTCTGCACTCAGGAATTACTCCTGGCAGTGCTCGGGGGACCATATGGGATGCCGAGGATCGAACCCAGGCCGGCATGGGCCGGCGCGTGCAAGGCAAACGCCCTACCCGCTGAGCTATCGCTCCGGCCCCAGCAATATATTTTAGATGCCATAGTTGAAAATTTATGCAAATGAGAATAGGCAGTATATTAAATTGTATTAAATGATTTGAATTTCTTTATTTACATAGATTAGAATCATGTGGCAATCAAACATCACGTTAACTTTTACTGATTTATATTTTGATAATTCAATTTTCCATTCCTTTACGTTTTGCTGGAGCAAGCAATATAAAATAAATTAGTTATATGCCTGCCATAGGTGCTGGATGAGAGGGAACCTGGGCATACTGGTAGTGGGATTTATGTTGGAACATTTATATGCCTGAAATAACTTTATTATGAACAACTTTGTAAGTAATGGTGCCTTAATAAAAATATTTTTAAAAGAAATCAAAAGATTCTTGGAATAAGATAAGAATGAAGACACAAGTTACCAGACATATGGGAAACAAAAAGCTGAGCAAACATTCATCAAGTAGCAAGAAAGGACCCACATACAATCTAACAGCACAGCTTATGTTACTAGAAAAGATCAACACCGGAAGCACAAAGTAAAGGGAAAAAAAGACATTTAGATCTGAAATCAACAAAATAAAAACCACACACACAGACACACACACACAAGATGAATGAAACAAATAGCTGTTTTTTTAAACAGAATAATCAATAGAATTTGTAACAATAAAGTTGAAAGGATAAGGAATGAAAGAATAGTAGCTTGTCTCAGTTTTCCCCAAAAGAGGTCAGTAAGAGCCCCCTCCACCCACCCTGGGTGCTGATGCCTCTTTACCCAGGAAAAGGTAAACAAGAGGGGGCCTGTGGAATGTGGGCAGGGCCAGGAAGTTCACCTGGTGCACATGCGGGGCATGCCAGGTCTGGATGGGCTCATGGCGGGCATGCCCCGCCTGATGGACAGGTCAAGGGAGATGACCCTGTGTACGTGCAGGACGTTTCCTGCCTACTTGCTCATGTGACCGCACACCTATAGGCTAAAAAAAAAGCAATATACCTCGAGTGGATAGGCTAGAGATAAGATATTACAAACTAATTGGCTGCATACTGTGCAGGCCCTGTTGTGATGGACAGGAGGAGCCTTCATAAGGGGCCTTTTGAGGAGGCTCAAGGTCCCTCCTGCCTGTTCGGACCTGTGAGTCTGCATGGGAGCTGGACCCTGGCTAGCCAGCACAATACACTCTGCTTTGTTCATTGCATTCCTGTGTGACTCTGTCTCTTGAAAGGAGATAAGGTTCCTGGACAATAACAAAGTGAGGGGCCACTTGCAATGAATGTGGAACATGTGGGGTTTTAGTTTTGTTGAGGAGGTCTTTCCATGAAGTTCTCAGGAGCCCAGGGTGATTCCCAGTGATTTTCAGCCAGTTGCTTAAGCCTGCTGCTCTATGCTTAAGCCTGGAGATATAAGCCTCCAGAGCTACACCCAGTGGGGTGGAGGATATGTGGACTAGAGCAGAACCTGGTTCCAGCACATGCTAACATGCACCCTTCATCACTAAGCTGTCTTTCTTGACCCCCCAAATTTGTAGTTCTATACTCAGAGACTCCAAGAGAACAAAGAAAAGATGAGCAGAAACTTCATGGTCTCAGGCAGTTTTCTTTCTTTTTTGGGGGGGGGTGGTTACACCCGGCAATGCTCAGAGGTTTCTCCTGGCTCTGAACTCAGGAATTACTCCTGGCGGTGCTCAGGGGACCATATAGGATGGCGGGATTGACCCGGGCTGGCAAGGGCTGGCCACGTGCAAGGCAAACGCCCTACCTGCTGGACTATTGTTTCAGCCCCAAGGCAGTTTTCTTTAAAAGTTAAGACATTACAGATAAGTACACCTGTCAGTCTAGATAATGGGAAAAGCAAAATAAAAGAAAAACTAAGCAGAAGATCAATTCTTTCCCATCCACAAGTCCATTTGAGATAGGTCATTCTTTACTCATGCATTTGAAATAACGTAGCTCTGGACAGAGATAAAACAAATGGAAAACTTTGATGAAAATTACATTTTCTTTCAGACATGTTATGAGCTAAGGTATATGGGAATTAGGGTGTCTATAATCATAGCAGTTATAACCTTGAACACAAACAGATCTTGAAATAATGCCTTTGTAGCTACACAAATCCCACAGGAAAGAAAGTTAACATGAAAATTACAGCTTAGAAAGCTGGATATTTTCCAATTAACATAATCTCAGGTTTTTTTTTTAAATTGAATAGACAATTATCATCAGATTCTGGTTTTAAAATCTCTGAACTATATTTCTTTATAATTAAAAGAATGTGCCTCAACTAAGAGAGGATAAAACAATTTAATATGTTTAGTATTTATGGATATCTCCACATGTCGAGTATACCCATAAAACAATTTTTCTTATACAAAAGCCATATCTGCATGTGGACAGTAGTCATATATGAAAGTTATGTTATGTCAGATAATTATATATATTATTACTTTCCACAAGATGCTGATAACATTTCACCAAAAACATGATCTAGGGGCTAGAGAGGTAGTTCCGGGTTAGGGCACTTTTCCTGAATGCATCCAACCATGCCTGCATCACACAGGCCCCAGCATCCCTGAGTATAGCCCTGGAGGGCCCTCAAGCATTGCTATGGATAATGCCTGGCACCACAGGGTCCTCGCGGCCTTGCATTCATCATCCCTTGCAGTGAACGGACACTTAAGCTGACTAGACTACACCAGTGGGACCTCTGGGCATCTGAGCACCAACTGGGAGACCCCTAGAAACCAAAATCAAAACCTAAACAAAAAAGTTTTTAAAAAATCCACTTTAGAATGTGTTAAAAGATGATTGAAAAGCTAAAATTTTTATAGTGTCTAAGAGAAAAAAAATGCTTGGATAAAACTGTTGATTTTGTACAAAACTGATTGATGACCTTAACCAATAAAAATGTAGTCATTCTGCATTTATTTGCATGACATAAATATATCAGGTGGTCTTACCAAAAGTGGAAATTACCTCAAACGTTAAGGAGTCAGAGGTTAGGTAAGACAGAGAAGGGAACATGTGTGAATAAAGGTCAAAAGGGCTAATACCAGTCTAGAACTGAACATTAAATACAGGCAAAAAATGCACATGATGGTTTCTAAGTGTATGTAGTGCAACCCACAATGTAGGAGAAGGAAGGGAGAGAGGGATAGAGAAAAGAGATAAAGAACCTGCCATTCAGGCAGGCTATGGGAGGGGGAGTGGGGACATTGGTGGTGGGAAATGGGCACTGGTGGAGGGTGGGGTACTGGAACACTACATGATCGAAACCTCTAAACATGAGCAACGTTGTAATCTCATGGTGGTATAAAAAGTGTTTAATAAAAAAAATAAATCTGAGTACCAAAAATAAATGTAGTCATTGAGGGACCAGAGTGATACAGCAGGTAGGGTGTTTGCCTTGTACATCATTGACTTGGCTCCCCCAAAACGGAGGAAACCTTTGTACTTCTCCAGCAGGTACACCCAGCTAGAACTGATACATGGTGTTCTGAGGCGAATCCCAGACGAAAGTTCAATTCTTCTGGGTTAGAATGCTAATATTGATTGCTCAAAGATATTTAGGAAAAATGGAGAAACTACACAGATTGTCTTTATGTTCTTTGTTGTTGTTATTGTTACTGCTGGTCTATTTTATCCCTCAGTGAGTGAGTTGCCCTTTTAGCATAAGCTAAAATAAGTAGATTTTAAAAATATATAAAGGATTTCAAATTCAAATTAACATGCAGTGTAAACAAGTTTGACTACAAACTTAAGAGGCTAAACTAAAAAACTTTCAAGTTTTTGAGTTTGTGATCAAGGTTATTACTTTATACAGTGAAGTAAACTTTGGTAGAATAGGCAAATAAATACTTTCCAAACATGGTTTGTTTTGAGAAGAAAGTCTACATAAGAAGTTTGATCTTAAGCAAACGAAGGTAAAGAGGAAAGCATTTTAAAACACAGATGGGCATGGCATATTTGAGGTAACTGTAAGAATCAGTTCAAAATATCCTGAGCTTTCTGGAAAAATCACACATTTTTTTTAAATAAAAAGTCAAAAATTATGATCTAATATTAACATAGAGTTCTTGCTTTTTAAAAACTCATGATCCAATTTTTTTCTTTACAAATTCTGGAAGTTCGAATTTAAAGAATTCTATGGCAAATTTGAATCACCAGGTTACAAAGAAGCATTTGGGAGTAATCGTTGTTGGTAGCAACACGATTACCCCCAAATACTTCTTTGTAACCTGGTGGTTCATTAGTTTGTGCGTATCATTCACCCCAACACTCATGAAGCTCAGTATCGCCCTCACAACACACAGAGCACATAGTTGTAGGGAGAATTAGCTCCAAAGACATTATTTTTCCTCTAGATACTTTAATTTATTGATTGTGTAACTTTGATCAAGTTATTAAACATCATTTTTCTGCAGTTTTCATTTGCATTTTGGAAAGTAATCATATACACTACAAATTTGGGCTGTTAAAAGAATTAAGTGATATGATCTATGAAATAATACTCTAATCAGAAGGCAAATAGTGAGTACTTCTGCAAGAATAATTTAAGATGCCTCAGATCAAACAATCATCAGAGCTGAACTGTAAAATACAATCACAAGCTGTGTCCTGTGGCCACAGTTACTAAATCTATACAATTCATAGCAAATGCAGTTTTGGATTTATCGAATCTTCCTTGTCCTAAATCCCAAATAACATAGAAATGTATCTTCTTCTATTTTCAAATACATAACCTGGCACATAGCCATTTTTTGCTTCTTGAATTTTTTTGGGTCACACCCAGCAATGCTAAGGGGTTACTCCTGGCTCTTTGCTCAGAAAATACTCCTGGTGGTGCTCGGGGGACCATATGGGATGCCAGGGATCGAACCTGGGTTGGGCAAATGCAAGGCAAATGCCCTCCCTGCTGTTCTATCACTCCAGCCCCTGCTTCTTGATTTAATTGCCCATAGATCAAAGAAGGGTAATTCAGGTGTTCTGCTTTCTGAGTGATTGTGAAGAGGGTGGCAACTGGGGAAATGCCTCCAGGGAAGAGGATGCCAGGGTGGCATAGGTAGGATGGCAGTGCCCCACTCCCCAGATAAGAGATTAAGACGGCTGTGACTGAGGTTTTGGGTGTCGTTAACATCTTTATCTCCTGCTGCCATCCCCATCTTGCAGGAACCGAATTTCCTTCAAAGATCTCTTTTTCCTTTTTTTTTTAAACTGTTTTGATATTTGGGCCACCTCCAGTGGTGCTTAAAGCTTAATCCTATGCTCAGGGGTCATTCCTGGTGATACTCCGGACCATATAAGGTGGCAAGGATTGACCCTGAGTCAGCTGCATGCAAGGCAAGCTCCTTACTTGCCGTACCATCTCTCTGGAAAATGATGTCTTAATTTAGCTTTCCTTTCTGGTTCTCAGCTTTCATTGCTGAAACAGTGTTTCATATCTGTGAGCTCTGGGCCCATAAACCTATGGACCATTGCTGCACTAAGACTGCTTGATGTCAGTGCTTACTGATCGCGATACAAGATATCCACCTCATTACAAAAGCTAAACTACAAATACAAATGTGGTATCTCTGTACCACACTGCCAATCAGTGGTGACCTCACTGAAAAAAAATTTAGTGGTGGGTGGGATGGGGGTAGGGAGGCTCTCGAGTGGTACTCAGGAACCTGGGGCTTCTCTGGGTGATTTTTAGCCACATAGACTGCATATTCAACACAAAGACCCACGGATGTGGTGCTGCTTGGTCTTGGGGTGCCAGGGATTATCTGGGGCACCCTGGTAGTGCTGAGGTCCTTAAGAGCTGCACCCAGTGTTGTTCCAGGATCCGTGTGGTTCTGGGAATACAACGGGGGTGGCTGCATGCAAAGCATGCCCCTTATCTTCTGGATAATCTTATGCCTCTGGCTCTGGGGTTTAAGATTTAAGTCCCACCTGAGTTTACAGTTGTACATACAATATGAAGATAAGTAGCATTTGGTTTTAGAGAAAGACCTCCAATTTGATAAAAAGGATTAAATAAAATGATACACAATGGCACATGTCACCTTGGGAAAACTATTTGACGTAGGTGTGTTATGTAAGATGTGATGAATATTGATGAGCAAAGGACTGTTGGAAGGCCAAATGCAGTTCTCAAAAAAAAAAAAAAGGAAAGAACTATGCAAATATGGCTATTAATGTAACCTTCAAGAAAAGGATGAATTTTTTTCAAGAATGATTTCGAGACTGACTAGGGTGTAATCTATTTTGTGGCAATTTCACGTAAAAAGGAAGGTGACTAGGATATTCATATTGCGTTATTTATATAGTAACTTTCAAACCACTCTTCAATCATGCACCTTCTGCTATACTTGCCTCCACGTGGTAGAAATAGATAACTCAGTATCGTCTAAATAGGAACCATGGCATGACTCCACATTCTCCCCCACACTGATTGAGGGAAAAGAATCCATTATTTGCCCAAGCCATGACTGGTCAGGAAGAGATTTCAGCCTGGTATTAGAAGTGGGTAGTGCTCACAAAGCAGTTGGTAAACTGATTGCTTGCTGTATGTCAAGTTCAATTAAACAAACAGGGTTTTGAGGAAAACTTGAAAGACAGAGAGGAATCTGAAACATCTTGAGACATTTGAAACATCTCACACTGATCAGGAATGAAATGCCCACAGGGGAGTTCTCTGGGGACAGGGACCAATGAGCACACCAGGGGATTACCTTCTAAAGAAGCTTTTCTCTCTAGTTTTAGAAGTAATAATTGGCTCAGAGAGACGCTGTCAGACCAAAGCAAGATTATTGTTGTGCTAGAAATTCAACCCTCTTCCTTGATTTCATGGATTGAAGTTGGAAAAGGTTCAAATGCAAAGATCTTCCACTGGCATTTCAGCAGCTTATTTATTACAACTGCATTATAAGGTACCATGTTACTGGCTTCAACTTTTGTGCACAAGAATCATCTGGATACTTCTTTGGGTCTTAAATCAATCTCTGTATCTTGTTAAGAAATCCCCTACATCTGTGGATTTAGGTTACAAGAGTATCCAAAAGAAAATTGTGACTATTTTGCATGTTTGGGAAGGCTCTGAAAGTTCATAATCTGTTAAGAGCTAGCTGACTGGAATTCCCTGATCTGAAGATAACAAGGGCAATGAAAGATCAACAAAGGATGAATTCTGCATCCTACCTCTAGACTTGTGTCTGTATTTAGTCCCAGGAACTGGGAAACCCTACTGAAAATGAAGTCTTCTAGGGAGGTGCTGACAGTTATAGGGGCATAGACAGGTATGGAACCAGCGTCTTGAACATGGAATATACCAAGTCTCAGAGTAAGGACTCCCTGCAGGCAAGGAGAGGATAGTGCACTCTGCTTTCCTGGAAACTTCCTAATGGGTGGTTTCATTAGGTTTCAAGGTATGGGAAGCTTATGTGCAAAGGCAAGTAGTAGGACTTTTCTCATTGGAAATAGATTTCTGCTGATAACTGTGTCTTTCTTTTTTTTGGGGGGGTGGAATTTTAGTCATACCCAGTGATTCTCAGAAGCTATCCCTGGCTCTGTGTTTAGAAGTGATCAAAACTAGGGATTCAAACAAGGGTCACCAGAATGCAAGGCAAAGGCTTAGTCCCAGTACTTTCTCTCCAGCTGCTCCACTGGTAAATTCCTTCCTCATAAGTTGCCTGGAGAATTCAATAACAAATTAATTTTTTTTGTAGTTTATATAACATGGTCACAATAATGTCAACATTTATGAGTTTTATTGTACCAAATTATGGCATCTATATTACCACCAATGTGCCTCAGGATCCCTACCAATGTCCTTATGTCATTTCTAGTCTACTTCCTCCTTTTACCCCACCCCAAGGTACTATTTATTGTGCTAGTTCCTTTATCTCTTTCAGATGATCTCAAGGTAGAGTCTGGCAACCATCTGTGTCAAAGTCATCTGGTATAATTTGTAAAAAAAAAAACTAGATAACCCAGACAACCTAAACTTAAATCTAGGGTGCTTCCCAAAGAGAGGTTTTTTGAATAAGTACTCCAGGTACTAAATATGGAGCGCTTCAGATGTTGTCTTCAGAGATTTTGACTAGTGCAAAGATGAACTGAACTGATCTCACAGACTCACTATGTAGCTAAAGGACTGGGTCAGCATATTTTTAAAAAGTTGAACTAGCGTGAAAAAGTATCCAGGAAGATGAGTATGGAACCAGCGTCTTCAAAATATCTGTGAAAAGATATTTCCCCTGAGTCTTTCTACTTCATCTATCTGAAAACGCACTTGGTATTTAAAGGAAGTCAGAACTTGCAGGAATATATATATATATATATATATATATATGTATTTTTATTGATGCATATATATATATATGTATTTTTAATGGTGCATGAAGACCAAGTCAGCACTAAATATCAAGCAATTTTAACTGCAAGGCAGCAAGAAATTGGAAAACTCTTGATAATTTTATTTGAAGTCATGTATTCTTTTCTTACAATGAATACTTTATGATTTTATACTATGTATGCCCTCATTTTTTGGCCAAAGACTTCCCATTGAAAACAACTGTACTAGTATCTGTGAAAAGATAATTGATCAAGCAAACCCGCATATCACTGCAATTGTTTCAACTGGTAAGTTAGTGGTCAAATAAAGTGGGCTATTAATCAACCACCAAGACTATCTTTGGAATAGTTTAAGCACAATATGATTGTGGAAGTTTTCAATACTGAGAAGAGGAAGGTTTAAAGTTGTAACCTGTAAATGGAAGGAGGAAATCTGCAAGAAGCCCCAGAGAAAGTGATGCAGTATAGTCACAGACTGTACCATGAACTAATCATTCTAGCAAGTCTGTGGGATTTGAAACCATATCTAAAATCACCTAAAAGTAACTTACAGGTCTGATAAAATAATGAGCAATGTTATTCGCAGAGAGGTTGAAATACTGTTGTTCACTTTGAGGGGTTGCTATGAGCATCAGTATTTGAACACAATGCACACAAATAAGATAACTATAAAAACTTGATACTGGTGTACATAGCTAACAGAAACTAGTTTTAAAATCATAGGTTTTGCTTTTATTTTATTTATTTATTTATTTTGCTTTTTGGGTCACACCGGCTATGCTCAGGGGTTTCTCCTGGCTCTGCACTCAGGAATTACTCCTGGCGGTACTGGGGGACCATATGGGATGCCGGGATCGAACCCGGCCGGCACAGGCCGGCCGCATGCAAGGCAAACGCCCTACCCGCTGGGCTATCGCCCGGGCCCGGTTTTGCTTTTAAATCTTGTGTGTATTCAGCCAATCCTTTGCTGCTTATGAAGCAAAGTTAAATATTGGCTTTCTGCACAAAACTGAGAGGAACTGAAACTCTGGATAAGAGGCTGATTGGGGCATGCGGGGTGTAGAGAGGGGGCAGGAATCCTCTCAGTAGCATTTCATTTAGTCTGAGTCTTCAAAGATGGGATTCCTACAAATAGCCAATAATTTTAAAATAGACAGAGTTGTAAAATATGTTGGGGCTAGAATATTTTATGCTTTAGAAGTACTTGAAGAGGAATTCAGTTAGTATGCACACAAGATTACTCAGCATGCATTATCTTTGGCTTTATGCATGAAGGCAAAAAATAAAAAGGGGGTATGGAGAATCTGAGTCATTCACTACCCCTAACTCTCCACATTTTCCTTGCACTTATTTGTTTATTTATTTTATGTGAATGAAAGGTCAGGGTCTTGTTTCCAGCAAAGTATGATTTGTTTTATTCTGTTTTTAATCAGGAGTTTAACTGTGGACAATTGTATGTTTAGAGAAATGTAAGTAAGATGGATCCAAGAGTAAGTGATAATACACAGGCACACTATAGAAAAGGACTATAGAATGTGAAGATGCTGGAATTGGGGAATGAGAATAGACATGGTAATCATAAAGGGAAAAATGTGATGTGACCCCAGTTACAATCAGCAGACATTTAGCTAGCAAGATCCACTTCCCGTAACTAGGAAAAGTCCTGGAGAGGCCCGGGAATGGGGGAGAAGACTGTGAGGCTAGAGGTGAGAGTGTTTTGGTGCACTGGGCTGTGAGTTTTGTGGCAGGCCTGTCTAGATTGAGGCAAGTAATAGGGCTGATTCTTTAGATCCTCTTTAGGAAGTCTAAGAATGCTGGATGCTAATATGCGGCATTTCCCCCACTGAGGTGTCTCCACTAGGATAGCTGGGACACTTGGACAGGTCTCCAGGCAGCATTCAGAGGAATGGAGGAGTGGGGTTCCAAACAGGGAGTTAGCTGTGTTGTATTCCCCAATGTAACTTCCCAGATCTGTGGCTGTAGAATGAGATTATTTCCCAGTAAGAACCATGCAAGCCCATATTTCCCTCCTCTGGGATATATATTAGGCCTCAACAAAATATCTTTTTTTTTTTCTTTTTTTTGGGTCATACCCGGCATTATTCAGGGGTTACTTCTGACTCTACACTCAACAATTACTCATGGTGGTGCGTGGGGACAATTTGGGATGCCAAGGATCGAACCTGGATTGGCTGTGTGCGGCCCTCTTTTTTATTTTTTTACCACATCCAGTGGTGCTCAGGAATAACTCCTGGTAGGGTTCATGGTGGGACCGGAAATGAACCAGAGTTGGTCAACCTTCCCACTATACTATCACTATGCCCATGAACCTCTCTTATCTTATGGATTCACTTGGGTCAAGCTCATTTGAACCAGCCACTGCATAAATGGTACTTAGTAACTCACTTGATCACTTGACATCCTGTATTCATCGATTTTCCATTTGACCCTATCACGTGCCAGTGCAGCCCAATGGCATCTGGTTGCTTCAGGAATACGAGGAGCCTCAAACCATTCATTCAGGGTCTTGACGAAGAAGTCTGATAATCTTGTAGGTGGGAGGCAACACGATCTTTTGACATCCCGTGGGATCCAGTTGGTAACAGCTCTAGACCAGCAGTCATCTCCAAATTTCATTACATGTCCAGCCCATTTGATTTTCGATGCCTTGGCAAACAAGACAGCGTCCCTAACTCTGGAACAGTGACGGAGGTCGGAGCTCGAATTCCTTCTTTCATTTCAGTGAGGCATGATATTCCAAGCATAGCTCTTTTGATTCCTCATCCTGCTTTCACAGGGCCCAGGTCTCTGAGGAGTATATTAATGCAGGGAGAACGGTGGAGCTGAAGACATGTGCCCAGAGCCAGAGGTTCTTTGTCTTTTTAGCTATTTCTTCAATGCCTTTGAAGGCATTCCATGCCTCTCTCTTCCTCCTGCATAGCTCAGGTTTTAGGTCGTTCATCACGTTGACTTCTCGACCTAGGTACACATAACTTCTGCATTCAGGATGTTTGTTCCATTGAGAGTGAATGGGGCCTCTGGAACTAGTTCATTTTTCATGAACATAGTTTTGTTGGGATTCAGCTGTAGACGTATCTTTCCACATTCTCGGTCAAAGTCAGCCAGCATTTGTGCCACTTGGCTAATGTTTGGTGTTATTAGAACAATGCCATCAGCGAAGTGGAGGTGGTGTAGTGGCCGATCGTCTATCTTCACTCCCATTCCTTCCCATTCTAATTGTCACATGATGTTCTTGAGGGTGGCGTTGAAGAGTTTTGGTGAAATGGGACCCTGCCGAACCCCTCTTTTGACATCGATGATCACTTCTTTGTAGAATGGTGAGATCCTGGTGGTGAATCCATAATAGAGCTTACGAAGGATCTTGATGTATTGGGTTTGAATGCCCTGTTTGGCTAGGGCTTCGATGACTGCTTCAGTCTCCGCAGAATCAAAGGCTTTCTTTAAATCAATGAATGTGAGACAGAGTGGCATCTTGAACTCCCTGCAAACTTCAATAAGCTTGGTTACTGTGTTGATATGTTCGATTGTGCTAAATCCTTTTGGAAGCCAGCTTGCTCGCATGGTTGTCCTTCATCTAGTGTTCTGCCAATCTTGTTCAGGATGACTCAAGTGAACAGCTTGTAGATGACAGACAACAGGCAGATTGGGTGATAGTTGCCAATGTCGTGGATGTCTCCCTTCTCGAACAGTAGAACAGTCTTGCTGGTTTTCCACTGGGAGGGCACCTTGCATTCAGACAGATAGCGTGTGAAGAGCTGAGCCAGTGTATTGATGAGTACTGAAGGCAGAATCTTCAGGTGCCTTCATCTGAAGAAAAAAACTCTTGAGCTCATTCACCAACATGGCAAGGTGCAAGCCTCAGGTGACCAAATGCTAACATTCAAGCTTGCAAAGCAGTGCAGAGAAGCAATAAAGGTAGACCTCAAAGAGAGAAGAGCAGAAATACTGGAAGATGCAGCAGAAACCAGGAAAAGCATTCGCAACACCTGCCTGTCCTTTGCCAACTATTAGACCAAGATTATTGCCCTCCAACATCCTGATGGATCTATCACATCTTCCAGAAAGGCAATGGAGAAGATTATCCATGACTTCTACTCAGATCTCTTTAATAGCCACGTCCAGCTGCCCACATACCAAATTCTACAGGATGGATATGTTGTTCCCAACATTCTCCCCCTTCTGAAATCCGACATGCCATTTATTCGGTAAAGAAGGGAACAGCACCAGTCCCAGACAAAGTCAGACCCGAACACCTGAAGAATCTGCCTACTTAGTAATTATGAAAAAAAATTAAGGTTTCTATGGAACATGCTTTTTCCCTGAAGACCTTGACTTCTCTCTTGGACTTTCCCCTGGAATAATAAAAACATATTTACCCATCTAGGTATGTTGGAGGAAATCAAAGTTTTAAAAATTAACAGCAGCAACCCTGTTTATTTCATTTAGGTAGAGAAGCTCAAATTAATTTTTTGTGCAACCTTATTGATTATATGGAGTTTTAATTCAAATGTCTAAATTATGAAATCTCTGATGAGAGAAAATAAAACATCTTCAGTAAAGACTCTATGAGTAATTCTGTTCTTTTGTTACTGTAGTAATTTTATTGAAATAACAAAATGCAATGTTTTTCTGGAGATGAAAGCACAATCACTAACTCTAACCTTTGTCAATGCAGCACAAAAGCAGAGATATTTTGTTTAACACCAGAAATCCACAAATGAAAAAATGAAAGTCACTGGTAACCAAGGAAACACACAATGAATGGTTGGGTGTTGCTGGAACTCTTTCAAAGGAAGATAAGAAGGGGCAGGAGAAAGATAAAGTAACATGGGTTAGATCCCACTGCAAGAAAAGTTACTCTGTGCCAAAGTATCCTATAAGTACCACCTCTGTTGTGCTTATTTCTTGTAATAAAATTCCTTTTGACAAAAAAATTCAACACAAAGAAAAAATCCAACTGGGCCTTTGTCCAAATAGGATGTTTTATAATAGAACCTGTTTAGCATTTCATTTTGCCTGTGGCCCTTACATAGCCCCAATTTTGCTGTTAAGGGCTGTTACCCCAAAGTATCAAAAACTGTGTTTATTTCCTGACAAAATATTCATTTGCTGTGGTGATTGCTAGGCTGTTATTTCTGAATTCTAACATTGTCAGTTGTATCTATTCATGAGGCACACCCAGATATCACCCGGTCATTTTTCTCCACCTTGAGTCACTGGTGAGAGCATTCACAGAACACCAGCCAGGGATTGAGAGGCAAGATAGGAGAAACAAGATTTAGAAACTCGGGTCACAGAAAAGACAACATAGGCAAACATAGGGAATAGAAAAAGTCCAACTGGAAAAACAAGAGAAAACATAGGAACTGGATTTTGTCAAAGCTGCTTATAGCACTGTACAGACACGTGGAGGAGATGGAGGAAGCTGATCAGGCACTGTCAGCACTGAAAGATGGGCCGCCTGGACCAGGTGCAGGAGACAGGGAAAGAGGCAGAGATGGAAGAGGTACAGCAAAGTTCTGAGATGGGTGATTTGTCAAGTGTAAATGCTTGGAGGCAGGCAAGAGAAATTCACTCTATGCATAGGAGTGTGTGTGTGTGTGTGTGTGTGTGTGTGTGTGTGTGTGTGTAAGAGAGAGAGAAATAGAGAGGGAGAGGGAAAAGGAGAGGGACGTTTGCTTAGTTTCTGCATGCAGTATACCATAAACTTTAAGGAATGCAGGGTTAGGTCTGGATTGGTAGAATATTAGCTGAAAGGGTCTCTTAAAAAAAGCCTAATGTTTCAACTTTTCATTTCCAAAGAGAAATATTCTAAGTGTACGGCATATATGGTATCGTTTCTTTTTACATTTTCTGAAACAAGAACTATGACCTTGCAAATCTCACTATAACTGTTTACCAAATAGTTTCTTGGTGTCAGATGACTCATTCCAAAGGCCGCAAGTATTCCATCTCCTCAGATAATCCTGTAAAATCTGCAAGCTTATCCTCATTTGGACGATGCCTATGGTTCAGAGAAGCGGGTAACCAGCTCGTGCCACACAGCTATTTAATCTAGGATTCCTATCCAAGTCTGATCCTGAAATTTGAACACTGCTGCTGCAACATGCTGCTTTTTTCAGAGGTAAATTTCAGAGGCTATGAAATCCAGGAAGACATTTAATCATGACTGCCCACTTCAACCCTGGGAACTTGGAAACATGCCTGACTATTTCAAACAAACAAACAAAACTCTCAGACTATTATCATTCACGAAAAAAGCACATTCCTTTGGTGAGTCCATGTTCTCTGCCAAAGACACGGGGTGGAAGCACCAGCATGGTGCTGCAGACATCACATCTGCTTCTGTTTCCGTTCCTAGATAATGCAGCTGACTAAGAAACCTATTAATTAAATCACATGTGGAGCTGCAATCCAAAGGGACCTGGAACTGCCTACTTGTGGTTTATCTTTGGAAGTCAGTCAGAAATTTCTTGGCACAGCATGAATGGACAGACCTTAGGTGCCATCCTAAGATATTTTAATATGTGCATTGTCATGCAGGATGTTGTTCCCAATTAAGCTTAAGTAGTGGACAAAAAATGCCCCCTTCAGGGAGTACCTCACCTGGTTCTGGATGGAGGCTGCTGGCACACAGCTGGACAGAATGAATTTGGGCCTGAAGATTTGGGAGCACGCCAAGCAACAAATTAGTTCTGCATCTAGTAGATGAGGCTATAATTTCTCTTTCTTGGCTGGGAGGAGGGGATAAATTTTTTTTGCAGGTAAACATTCTGCAAAAGTTTCCATAGGGAAGTGGTATATCAAAGTGTTTGGTGCAAATTTGAGAGGTGAAAAGGGCAGCTTCCACACACCCATAGGAGCTTAGAAAGGAGTGTTGAATCTGACTTGTAGGCTGTTTTGGAATGAACAGAAGGATTTTTGCATTTTTAGAGTACAAAAAAATATAGTTGACAGTGAATACAGTGGACCTGCAAAATCTGAACTATTTCTTCACTGGCATTTCATGAAGAAAATTGGCCAATCCCTGTTTGAAACCTGCCTGTCACTGTAAGTACTTCTGTGCCTTACAACTCCATGCGTGGTGTTCAATGATCAGTATGTTTTGGTCCATACTTTTTGGAATGTTCAACAAACTTAAAAATACCTTTATATTTCTATGACCCTGACTTTTTTTGGACATATTCTCTTTTATTTTATCTATTTGTTTTATTATTATTATTTTTGTTTTATCACATGGGTTAGAAAATTACAAAGCTGTCCATGGTTGCATTTCAGTCATATAGTGTTACAATATCCATCTTTCCACCTGTGCCCCTTTACCACCACCAATGTGCTATTTCCCTCCCCCAACCCACCTCCCTTTATGTCAGGTACTTTTCCTTTCTCTCTCTCTCTCTCTCTCTCTCTCTCTCTCTTCTTATGCACATCATTATGGTTTACAAAACATATATTGAGGGGTTATTACGCATATCTCTTTATCTACTTTCAATGCTCAGTTCTAGTTTAGCATTACCATTTCCAACTACTACTGGCAGACTCATCCCTTCACTATCTTGCCTATCCCTATAGTGAAGACTATCCCTTCACTATCTTTTTTTTCATGTAAAAAGTTGTTGTAAAAAAAAACAACTTTTTACATGAAGGACCCATACACACCACAGTGCAACATAGGCTAACTGCTCAAGGCCATGTCCTGAGTCAACCAAGTTCCCCTTTGATTTCATATCCCCGGGGCTGGAGAGACAGTATAGTGGGTAAGACCCTTGTCTATTTTTAATTTTTATTTTTTAATTAAGGGCTCTTTCGGGGTCAGGAAAATAAACATTTCTGTTACTGGATTTGGCATATCGAACACGCATCGGACAGCTTGCCAGGCTCTGCCATGCGGGCACTATATTCTCATTACTTTGTGGGGCTCTCTCAGAGGGTGGGTAGAATATTTATGGCAATTTGGAGGTAAATCGTGCAGACCGCACAGCGCCACGCACAACAGGGAAAGCTGGTTTCTGCTCTGCAGGGTGTACCTGTGTATACCTGGAATGCCAGGTTTGATCCCCGGCATCCCATACGGTCCCCCTAGCACCGCCAGGAGTAATTCCTGAGTGCAGAGCCAGGAGAAACCACTGAGCATCGCGGGTGTGACCAAACATTAGCCAAGCGGCACAAATGCTGGCTGACTTCGACCGAGAATGTGGAAAGGTAGGTCTACAGCTGAATCTAAAGAAAACTATGTTCATGAAGAATGAACTAGTTCCAGGGGCCCCATTCACTCTCAATGGAACAAACATCTCTGAATGCAGCAGTTAGGTGTACCTAGGTCGAGAAATCAACATGATGAACTACCTAAAACCTGAGCTGCGCAAGAGGAAGAGAGCGGCATGGAATGCCTTCAAAGGCATCAAAGAAATAGCTAAAAGGACAAAGAACCTCCGGCTCCGAGCACATCTCTTTGACTCCACCATTCTCCCTGCATTAACATACGCCTCAGAGACCTGGGCCCTAAGAAAGCAGGATAAGAATGCTATTCGGGTCTCCCAGAGAGGAATCAAAAGAGCTATGCTTGGAATATCACGCCTCACTCAAGTGAGAGAAGGAATCGGAGTTCTGACCTCCGTCGCTATTCCAGAATCAGGGATGCTGTCTCGTTTGCCAAGGCATCGAAAATCAGATGGGCTGGACATGTAATGTGATTTGGAGACAACCGCTGGACTAGAGCCATTACCGACTGGATTCCACGGGATGTCAAAAGATCTTTTGACACGGGATGTCAAAAGATCACGTGGCTGCCCACCTACAAGATGGTCAGACTTCCTTGTAAAGACCCTGAAGGAACGGTTTGAGGCTCTTCATATTCCTGAATCAACCAGATACCATTGGGCTATATTGGCATGTGATAGGGTCGAATGGAAATGTTACTGGCGCCCGCTAGAGCAAATCGATGAATAACGGGTTTCAAGTGATCAAGTGATTTTTTTTAATTGAACCACCAAGGGATAGACCATTACAAAGCTGTTCATGACTGGGCTTCAGTCATAAACTGGCAAGATGCTTGTCTTGCATTCAGCCAATCTGAGTTTGATCCTCTGCACCCCATATGTCCTCTGAGCACTAAAAGTAGTGACCCTTGAACAGAGCCAGGATTAAGCCCTGAGCACTGCGTGTAACCCCTGTACTACTAAAAAAAAAATAATTTCTGGGAAGGTTTCATACAGTCAAAAGAATTTACTGTTCCAAGCCAGCACCTGATCTTCAAAGATAGATTTGAAGATCTATCTTCAAATCCCCCTCCCCCGCCCCACCTTTTTCAGTCTCTGTGGGAGGCAGGATACTAGCTTTAATAAGTACCAATCAGCAACTCACACAGCCTAATCATACCGACAACCTTTTACCCACAGTTTGTAATTTTCCTATATCTTGGGTATACTGCTCAAGTCCGAATTCCAACCCCCTACTCACCTACTCCTCCATTTATCCTCTGTAATACTGTTACCTCTGCACTGTTCATGAAGCTCAGTTTACAGAGGACTCTTGATTCTGTGTTGTCCAGCTTTCTCTCTTTGTCAGCTGTGGTATCTGGCTACAATGGTCTCATCCAGCACTTCTAAGTTTTTGCTTCTCTTCCCTAGAACTTAGGGTATATTGCCTTGAAATTCCCATCGGGTCAGAGAGATAGCACAGAACTTACAATGCTTGTCTTACATGTTGCTGATTCAGGTTTGATGGCTGGTACCACATACAATCTCCTAAGCACTGTAAGGGGTTGTTTTTGAGCAGAGTTAGGAATAGCCCAAGCACTACTGCATATGGCCCAAGCCTCCTCTCATGTGTTGGGGCTACTTTTATTCTTATCCTTATGAGGCAGCATCTCACACCTCACAAAGACCTTTCTGAGACTCCCCAAGCATCTGGGACACTGCTGTTAGAAGTTTCAATTCCAACTTCTGTCACCAATGTGGCCCACTCCCCATTCAACCTTCAGTGCTGGTTCGCCCCTAGATATCTTCATTGACCCTGTTCCCACACTCTCCAAACCCTCTTGTGTGGCTTCAATTACCACTACCTACTGTCCAAGAATATCAATTTGTCTTTTCATCTGTCTCTGGACATCTCTTCACCTCAGACCCACACAGGTCGGACCAAATAATCCCATCTCCATACTTCTTTTCTTATTACATGTCCTTTTTTCCATAAAAAAAAACTGTTCTATTTGTCTAGTTGTCAAGCTTAGACACTTATCTCCTGGTCCTTTTCCTCCATCATCTCACAAAGCAGTTCCACTAGCATTTCTCAATCAAGGGGCATAGGGTCAAGGATATTCCAAGGGAGCCACTGAATGAAAATTTCATAAATGGAGGGTCACAGCACAAAACTTACAGGGCTAACTTGTAGGATGGGGAGGAGCATAAAGGACAGGAAAGAAACAAGGTTGGGAGAGAACCAGAGTCAGAAAAAGGTTGAGAAACATTGATCGCCATCACAGGGAGAGCATGAGATAACTAAAATTTACTGAACATGTTTCATGAGTCAGACAGTCAAGCAGACTTCCCCTATAAGTGATGTTATTTAACCTTCACAAACACCTGAACATCTGGACTCATCAACACCAATGATTAATTAGGACATTGAGACTCAGAGCGATTACCATCTTTCCCAAGGTTGCACTGCTAAAGAAAGATCAGGTGATTCCAGAGTCCAGGCTGTGGTACCCTTCATGGTCAAGACTGGAGAAGTCTATGTCAGAGGCATGGAGGCGGAGCAGGCATGCGTCACTGTGCACTGCCTTGGAGACAGAGCAAGAATACAAGGCTCATATTACTTCTGTACATTTCTCTGATATGAAAAGCTCAATCTCTTATATCCAACTGAGCCCTGCCTGTGCAAAAAACAAAGGCAGCATCCAACCTCTCTTCTTTACCCTTCCTAAACTGCACTGCTGAGGACATGTGGCAAAGTGAGTGTCTGATCTCCTGCCAGGCATGGAGGCACCTTGGAGCAGGTGCCAAGGCCACAGGCACATGGACTCATTAATCCTGCAGCACCCTGGGTCCACACAGCTCACAATACAGTTCAGTCATCTAGACTGTGGTTTTAAGTCTTTATTTCCAAATACAAACATTTATTTTAGTAATCCAGGCAATCAAGTCTTTGTTCAAATTTCTACCTGTCTTATCTCTTTCTCTCTTTTTTCTCTCTTTTTAGATAGCTCTAAAGCCTATCTGCTTTAGAGCTTAAGGAGATGTAGATGCTTATCTTATGGAAGAGAAACCTCCTCACTAAATTAACAAGAGATTCTCAGTGTGGGATATTAAACTGCAGCCCATTTCCCATTTATTCAAAGAATAGCAGAACCATCTCCATGGCTTGGTTTAAGTGTTCATCCTGGTTTTTCTCATACCCTGTTTGGTGCAGTGCAGACTGACTTACTCATATGGAGGCTCCTCACTTTACTGCTGCATTCAAGGTAACCAACCACATGAGACAGGATCTCACAAGTCCACTGAAACAAAGGGAGCAACTGGTGAACTAATTTTTTATTTTAATTTAATTAAAACATTTTATTATATTACCATGAAATAGACCATTACAAAGCTGTTCATGATTGGGTTTCAGTCATACAGTGTTCCAGCACCCATCTCTCTACCAATGCACATTTCCCACCACAAATGTCCCCAGATTCCCACCCCCTACTTCTGTCTCCATGGCAGGTACTTTTTTTTTTCCTCAAAATAATGACCATTTATTGGAGCTGGAGTGACAGTACAAGCTGATACTTGCATGCAGCCAACCAGGGTTCAATCTCCAACATCCTATAGGGTCCTCTGAGCATCACCAGGTGTGACCACCCAAAAAAATGAATATTTCACGTAGTTCAGGTAGGAGTTAGGTGAATTACTCATTGGTGGGCCTGCAATTATAACTGAGACTAGAAGAAATGCCCCAGAAAGAAATGCAAATCAAGCCCAAGTACCAAAATGCCAGGTTTTTTTTTTTTTGGGTGTTTGTTTGTTTTGGAGGCCACACTTGGCAATGCTCTAGGTTACTCCTGGCTCTGCACTCGGGGATCACTCCTGGCAGTGCTCTGGGGAACCATAAGGTGTGCCAAGGCCAGAACCCAGACCTACTGTGTGTATGTGAGGCAAGCACCCTCCTCACTGTACTCACCCTCCAAATACCAGAATCTTGCATTGTTGGATCAGTTCTGGCTCTGAATTCTCAGACCTCGGTTGGTGGATAGTGTGGGCCACTGTTGTCCTGGAGAAATCAAAACCCTCCTCCAATCAGGCTTAGCTCTCGAAGGCCTCTTAGTGTTTCTTTGCTGTCCCTGTCCCTTCTCATGGAGTCAGGAGCAGGGAGAGGGACCAGGGAGTAGGGTGGCCTTCCTAGCCTGGCCTCATGGGTGTTGTTCTGATGTGGTCCTTGCCAGGATCTTTGTTCTCCTCTCAAGTTCAGGGAGTTAATGACAAATCAATACAGAGAGAGAGTAAAAACTGCTGAGTCCACCTGTGAAGCAGTTGTAAAGTTCCCAGCATCCCTCTTTCAGTAGAGTTCCTGGACAAAGGAACCATGTAGTGGAACTTTCTTCTGCTTCGAATACACGTCCCAGTCATGGCCCTGTGGTCAGATCTCTGGGCAGCCTCCACTGCATCCCCTGGATACAGGAGAGATGCTCAGACACAGTCAGAGATGGCAGCAGCTGACCATTGTTGCTGACCCTTGCAGGTCCCCACTAGCTCTTGCAGGCCTCTCAGGTGCATGGGGCCACAGATGAGGAAAACCATGCCTGGAAACACTTCAGGAATACCTTCCTGCCAGGTCTCCCTCATTAGCCGGAATCACGGAAGAAAAAAACTGTCCTTGGTTAAAAGGATTTAGGCTCAGCAGCCTTCTGGCAGGAGAAGTATCTGAGCTGTGCTTATTTTCCCAGCCCTGAGTTCCATCTTCAATGTCATCAGCTGAAAAGAGCCATAGTTGCTTGTCTGAGGCAGGAAGACAGGTCCTTCCCTGCAAAGTTAAGAAAGAAGGAAGTTCCCACACCCAGGCCTGGCCTTGGCCTCTGCTTCTCACTGCCTGGGCATGCAGTGTTCTCACTTCCCCTGGGCCCCAGCTCTGACCTGTACTGTGAGGAGAAGCAGGTGAGACGTGGATTAGCTGCACTAATGACCGTTACAGCCCATAAAAGGAAATGGTATTCATAAAGTCATGACTTTGGGGGGGGGGTGGTGTTGATATGTGCTAGTCTGGCCGATTTCTGTTCTTGCATTCACTTTCTGAGTTTCTAGAATGTAGTGCGTTTGTACTAGTCAACCACAGACCCACAACCACTGCACCTACAGCCAACACTTATTTCAAAATTTTCTCAAACTCTGTTTGAACTTGTCCTATACATACACTGAATAATCTATTCTGTATTGCTGGTTGGAGCCAATTTTCTAAATACAGTCAATGAATATATTCTTAGACAAAAGTCAATGGAGATTATTAAATCTCCACTGTGCCATTTGAACCTGCTGTACAGGGAATAATTGATATGTTCCCACAGAGCACACATCGTGCCCACACACTTGTGATTGTATATCCCATACTTTATTCTATGAAATGTGAGTGTACTAGGCTTTGAGATATCGAGCGGCAGCAAAGCAGTCCTGCACCACAAGAAGAGCCAACATGAGCTTCCGTGTGTGTCCCTGGATCATGGCTGACATTGCTAGCAGCAGTTCTGGGTGGGTCCACCGGGCCTTCCAGAGGGGACCAAGGTGGGGAGGGCATCCCAACTCCAGCTCCATAGAAGCCTGGTGACCTTAGCTGCCAAGATCTGCATACCTGACCTTTCAATCGGCTTCTCTCTTGGGTGGGGTTCTGACAAGCTGTGGAGTCTGGATCTTAAAAATAGCTTTGATTGTGGTGCGTGAGGGTTTTCTGACTTTGGACCTATTGGGGTAGCACGTGAGGAGCAGAACTTGCACTCCCACCAGGACGCCTCATGGTCGGCTGAGCATCGGAAGAGCTGGCAGGAGCTCTCCCGTGCGTCTGTGTCCGACATTGCCAGCAGCAGTTCTGGGCAGGCCCAGTGGGCCTTTGGGAGGGACTGAGGTGCATTATATTCTTTAGGCTATAAAAACTTTCTAAAGGTTATAAACCCCAGCCATGCTCAAGAGTAATGTAACAGTGTTTTCAGCCAGGAATTCACCATTCTAAATGGGATAATTTAATTTTGCTTATGCACTGTCATTATTAGTCTTGCATTAAATATTTCTCTAAAATTCCAGATTTAGGAACGGGAGTGACAGTACACTAGGTAAGGCACTTGCACTGCACGTGGCCAACCTAGTTGGTTCAGCTGACACCCAATATGGTTCCCCCAAACCCATCAGGAGTGATCTCTGAACACAGAGGCAGAAATAATCCCTGTGCACCATCAGGTGTGAAATGAAAGTCAAAATAATAATAATAATAATAATAATAATAATAATAATAATGATGATGATGATGATGATGATGATGATGATGATAACAACAACAACAATAATAATAATATGAAATTCCATATTCATTAAGCCCGAAGTCACTTAACTTCTAACTAAGTGAAAAAGGCTAACTTTTCCTGTAGTTTCCAGGCCTTGGAAGTTGGAACACAGAACAAGTGTTCCAATTTGTCTGTTTTCCCATCTTAATCCCCCAAATGTGCCCTCCAGAGTTCTCTAAGATCCTGCACAGTATCTGGGCATTCCTAGTATCAATCCACATAGTTTTCTCTGCTTCACAAGATAATGTAACAAAACCTGGTCTGCTGGCTAATCCATGGGCTCTTCAAAATAGTCAAACCCTATTCAGCTTCTAGATTGAGCAGTGAGGGGAGCAGTCTCCAAGCAGATGTCCAGAAGCCCACTGTCCTAGAACTCAAGGGGTGAAGGAAAATATGAGGGGAAGGTGCTTAAAAGATCTTCAGGTCAGGATGAGTCCACAGGGCTCCTCACAGTTTGGGTTGAAGAAACAGAAAGATACCTTAAGTACAGAATATCAGGTATACATGTTCCAAGGGGTTATTTTAGAGCCAGTGCCACGTGAAGACCATGACACAGGGACAAAAGACTCTGGGTATCATATGAAGAAGCAAATTTATGTTTAGAGTCTGTTTTCCTATACTCACTAGTATCAGCAGTGCTGTGATAAGTATTTTGCTCACTATTGCTAACGATATGAGCCAAGAACTAATAGAAATAATATACAAGTCAGGATTTGTGTCTCTGCCACTGGCTTCCTACATAGGACATCCCAGAGGTAATTATATCAATGCTTGATTCTTGAGATAGAAATGGCCTACTCAGTAAAAAAGAAAAATCATGAATCTAAATGTCTGAAATATTATATATTTAACTCTCTCACCATCTCATTAAAAGATTTTTTGCAGAAGTCAGATACCACAGTTGTCTTAAGTCAGTCCATGTTAATTAGCAGACATGTGAGGACAGTTACTCATTTATTTCAACATCATCTGCTGGCGCCATGAGAGGAGCAAACACTAGACTCTGGGCATTGGCTAACTTTTCCCTCCTCTCAACTTCCAACTTCCTTTCCATTTCTGGCCAAGAAACTGTCAACAAAAAATTGGCTACAGGCTTCCGGGAAACTTCTGTTTTCCTAATACAGATGCTGTCTCTTCCTCTTCCTATTACTTCTAAAGGAAACATATAAAAGTAGCCGGATATGCAGCAGCAAACCAAAGACTGTGAGTAAAAGAACAGGAAAAACAATTATCCCCACTGGCTTTCCCCGCTACCCCCCCCACACACACACACACACTGGCCTTCAAGATTTGTTGAAACAAATTTCAGTAATTTTATATGAGAAAAAAAAGTTTCCTGTTTAGGTGCTAGAGAGACAATATAGTTATTAAAACATATGTCTTGCATTCAGTTGACCTCAGTTTGATCCCCTGGTATCACATGTTTATTTATTGAACCATTGGCCAGTTGGTCAAAAACTGCTAGTAGGGGTTTCCAGATCTCTTGAGAAGAGCTATGGAGATCTCACAAATAAGTAAAGAAAATAAAGAAAACTTTCTTTAAGCTACTCTACTTGAGAGTACCTGCTACTTACAGCTGAGAGCACGTATAATAAATAGTATGATGCTTTTTATTTTTTTAATTGAAGTATCATAGCATATCTTAGGCTATAGAGCCTATAGAGTGCTTCCAATGAAGGGATAAGTTGGGGTGAAGCAGAAATAGTGCTTACTCATCTTTGAATTTTAGCACTTAGCCCAGAATCTAATTCTCAATATAAGTTTTGCTAAATACTAAATGAGAGCTTCTATTAATAGCAAGTTGGTAATTCAAATCTCATTGCTATACTCTACATATATTATACTAATAGAATATCAACTCAGTGACTAATGATTTAGGATAGATAAGCGCTCAATAGCCCAGTCCTCTACAATTACATTTATGCTTTATTAGTACAACGACACACTGTGCCTGCTCATTTAATTTGTTTTAGTATAGTATGTACCAGAAGTAAAGTTGGAGAGTCTTTTTTTCAGTTAAAACAATTTTAACTGACTTAAAATCTATTTTACCAGTGGGAAAAGAAGATAATGCAGTCCAAAATATTTCAGATCTATTTTTGTTTGCCAATTTTTATATTTTATTTCACTGAACTAAAACTATAAATTATAATTCCTCGCTGTGCCTGCACATAGCACTAACTTCTTCACTTAAAATGGTGCTGATGATCATTTAAAAATGTTAATAGCACACAAAATGTGCCACAGAAAGTAAGACTTGCAGTTCTTGAGAAGTAACTAGGAAAGAGAAGGAGTCCTTTAAAAAAACTTATTTATAAAGTCGACAGTGAATTCACTGACTATGTGCTCTGTACAGGGCACTGGGGTTGTTGCTGTATATAATTATGTCATACATTGGCACTGAAAGAGCCACTGACCTTTCACATAAGGATTATTTTGAACTGCAGGCAATTATGCATCCATAGATCTAGGAAGAGTTCTCTGTCCCCTCCCCTTATCTGCCTAAAACCAGGTCATACATTTCTTGATCTCCTGGTCTCCAATGCTGAAGAGAGAGTGTCCTTATCACTGGAGACAGAGTGCTTCCAAGAAGAAGAGTCTGTATAAAAAGGGGCAGGTATTATTTTAATAATAACCCTTTACTTCCACTAACTCCCTCATATTTGTAGTGTATTTCGTATTTTCCTACAATTGTCCTTTGAAATCCAAATCCTCTTTTTGTTGTTATTTGTCAGGGGGCTGCGCCGGGGTCCCCGACAGTGCCGGGAAGCGAAGTTCCCTTCTACCTCCGGCCGGTGAGAAATGGATGAAAACTCAGGAATCCGATGCAGTTTTAAAAGGCTTTACTTATCACAGGTTCAGGCATACAAATCAGCAAAAGGAAAAGCCTGGTGCTTAGGATTCCAGGCTAGAACCCCAGCCACATGTAGGCCAAGATGGCGGCCACCCCGTGTAAAGGCTTTGTAAAAGGGGAAGACAAGACTTCCAAGAAGGGTGAGCACTCACAAAGAGAGAGCCCAACAAGAAGCGCAGGAGAGAGGAAACCGGCTAGGTTTATACCCCTTGCAACTCAGACCTTCCTCCCACTGTTATGGAAAGCAGAGAGGGTCAAATGCCCTTAGGTAATCCCTCCCTGCACCTCACCTAGGCCCTTTAGTATGCTAATGTTTTGAGCCAAGATCTGTCTGGAAATGCCTTTAAAGGGTAGAGAAGGGGGTTTCTGAGATGGCATGTCTCTGTACCAAAGACTAATACTAATGCCAGTTAAATATTTCTCCAAGCCTTCACAAGTCTCTTCTACTTCATTGTAGTTTTATATTTTAGTTGCCTTTGAGTATATCAGGGAGTCATGCTTGTTTGCTTGGAAGCAAACAGCATTTCTGTCTGGTCTAATTATTTAGGGGTCCAGCGTGGCCAGGCTAATATGCTGGTAAGATCTAGCTAGTCCCACGATGATTGTGGTAGCTTGGGAGAATATTTATACCAGCTAGTACAGCATACATGGTCAGATAAACTGCCACATTTAGACTACCCCCTTATCTACGAAGTGATTTGCAGGAGGCAATTCAGAGCAGATGCAGCGGCCCTTAGGAGTCCTGCAACAGTTATTGATAATATCTAAATCCCTAAGTCTAATTATTTTATTGGGGGTGGGGGAACGTCTACCTGGTGATGCTCAGGGGTTACTCTTGGCTTTGCACTTCCTAGTGGTGCTCAGGCGACCACATGGGATGCTGGGGATCAAACCCAGGTTGGCCATGTGCAAGGCAAAAGCCCTACCTGCTTTACTATTGCTCTGGCTACTAATATATCTTTTTTTTTTTTTTTTTGCTTTTTGGGTCACACCCTGCAATGCTCAGGGGTTTCTCCTGGCTCTGCACTCAGGAATTACTCCTGGCAGTGCTTGGGGGACCATATGGGATACTGGAGATCGAACCCAGGCCGGCATGGGCCAGCTGCATGCAAGGCAAACGCCCTACCCACTGGGCTATCGCTCCAGCCCCTAATATATCTTTTAAGTTTCAATTTTCAGTGAACTCCCAGGCACACAAAGGCATAAGCACATTAAAATTTTTATAGTTTCTTTTTTTTATTATACCACTATACGATACACAATTACAAAAATGTTCATGATTGGGTTTCAGTCATACATTATTCCAGCACCTGCCCCTCCACCCAGTGCCCTATTCCCACCACCAATGTCCACAAATTCCCTCCCCACCCCAGCGTGTCTCAAAAAACAGGCACTTTTCCTTCTTTTCTCTCTCTCTGTCCTCTCTCTCACTCTCTCTCTCTATCTCCTCTTACATATTGTGGCTTACCCTACAGACATTTAGGGATTATCACGTAAATCCCTTTGTGTACATTCAATGCTTAGTTCTAGTCTGGCATTAATATTTCTCACATAGTAGAACACTGATATATATATATATATATATATATATATATATATATATATATATATATATATATATATATATCAGTGGGTTCGATCTCCAGTATCCCATATGGTCTCCCATTCATTAATGGGAGATATATATATCTCCCATTAATGAATGCAGTATTCTATATCTCCTTTCCCTTCTGACTAATTTCGCTCAGCATGCTAGTCTCCATAAGTATATTTTGGAAGACCCCCCCACTCCACGAGGGCCTCCATTTTCCACATCCGGACTTCCCTCTCGTGAGAACTCCACCCAGCAGACCAGCCTATCACAACCCGGCTCATCAAGATGCACCCTGCAGCAGTCTTTTTTTAAATCCGGCTCAGGTATGCTGATCCAGAGACTCACAGACATGGGGCAGAGCTGCTACTGGCTATCCCTGTGCCCAGCCGCTCAAGAGGTGCCCAGGAGGCATTGCAGTTTCTAGCCCTGGCCTGCTACCCCAGCAGAGCCTCGCAATAAGCCAGACGACCCCCCACTCCACGAGGGCCTCCATTTTCCACATCCGGACTTCCCTCTCGTCAGAACTCCACCCAGCAGACCAGCCTATCACAGCCCGACTCATCGAAATCCACCCTGCATCAGTCTTTTTTTAAATCCGGCTCAGAGCCTCGCAACAAGCCAGACGATCACCCACTCCACGAGGGCCTCCATTTTCCACATCCAGACTTCCCTCTCGTCAGAACTCCACCGAGCAGACCAGCCTATCACAGCCCGGCTCATGAGATCCACCCTGCAGCAGTTTTTTTTTAAATCCGGCTCAGGTATGCTGTTCCAGAGATTCACAGACATGGGGCAGAGCTGCTACTGGCTATCCCTGTGCCCAGCTGCTCAAGAGGTGCCCGGGAGGGATGGTGGTTTCTAGCCCTGGCCCGTTACCCCAGCAGAGCCTTGCAACAAGCCAGACGACCCCCCAACCCCCTCCATGACGGCCTCCATTTTCCACATCTGGACTTCCCTCTCGTCAGAACTCCACCCAGCAGACCAGCCTATCACAGCCCAGCTCCTGTGGCTACTTGCGGCCGCACAGTTCATCAATAAATGCTGGATTTAGAGATGACTACAAGAGTATGCTACCCACACGGCAGAGCCTGGCAAGCTACCCGTGTCGTATTTGATATGCCAAATACCAGTAACAATTATAGAACTCATTCCCATGACCTGATGGAATGGTTTGAGGCTCTTTATGTTCCTGGAGCAAGAAGGTGCCCTTGGGCTCTACTAGCATGAGACAGGACATTCGGAGATGTTACTGGTGCCCACTCGAGCAACGGGAAGACAGTGATACAGTGATTTTGGACCAGAGACATAGTATAGGGACAAGACACTTGCCTTGTACATGGTCAACTATGATTTGCTCTCTAGCACTGCAAATTATACCCTAAGTACAGAGCCAGAAGTAATCCCTGAGCACTAGATGGCGTGGTCCAATCCTCACCCTCTCCTCCCCTCCCCCAGCCTCCTTCATATATTCATATTTTTTCTCCTGTTAATCTGACTCCTTGTTATTGTGAGGTCTACATTCAGCAGTGCTCAGTTGGTGGTGTCATTTTTGGTCAGTCAAATTCACAGTTCCCCACTGAGAGAATGTAGACAGTAAAGATTTTATTTCCCAACAGCATTGGTATCTCTCTTTCATAGGGAACATAAGGCTACAAAGATCAAGTACTTCAATTTTGGTTACTATATTAGTAAGAGAGGGCACCTGGAGCAAGCCCAGGGCCACCAGAGGAAACAGCCTCAAGTTCTCTTCAGGCTAATAACCTTGCTCTTTGCTGATGAAATCCTGATCCCAAGAAGAGACAGTTTGGAAAAACTCTCCTACAGAGCAGAAGTGTCTGGAAAAATAGCTCACATTATGACAAAAGTTAGTCGTGAATCTTTCAGTAACATTTTCTGTGTTTACCAATGCTTTACAAAATTACTTCATGCTACCCTTTTGGGGTAGGGGGTAGCAGTCAGGAACAAAATTATTGCGAGACATTCTGAAGAAACATCATCAAGAAAATTCGTTAAATTTGTTAGGATTCGTTTAAAAATTGTAAAGATTCATTAAAAATCGCAATTCATGATAAGGGCAAGATGCCATTTAGTCCAAATTTTTTTTAATTTATTTTTTATTTTTTAAAAATATTTTATTATACCACCATGAGATATACAGTTACAACATTGTTCATGTTTGGAGGTTTCGGTCACATAGTGTTCCAGCACCCCACCCTTCTAGTCAAAATTTTTTTAATTTCAAAATATGATCAAGTGAAGTATGAATCTATTTGAAAGATTTCAGTAAGAATTATTCGAGTGGCAAGGTAATTATTAAATGAGAAAAAAGGGACTCCTGTTTATTTTGAAAACAGGCATATTTTAAATTTTATTGCAATATTTTTTAATTTAAAAATAAATTTGTGAAGAATGGAGATAGTGTCGGGGATGTTGCTGGGGTCCCGACAGTGTCAGGACAGAAGTTCTCTTCTACCTCCGAGGACGCCGGGGAACAGATGAAAACTCATGAGTCGGTGTAGTTCCAAAAGGCTTTTAATAGTACAAAAGCTCTACAAACAAACTTTGGTTTGTTCATTATATTGAATTGCGAACTTAGCTCTGGTCGAACTTAGACCATACAAAAGAGCCTGAGTCTCCCACCAAAGAGAGAGGATCTCACCTGAGATGAGTCCTACCCAGAAGAAGGAGCAAAAGGCCAAAGAGCAAAAAGCCAAGAAGCAAAAAAGTCAGTCCCCTTATATACACCAAAGTAATCCAACAGGGAGGGTCATGTCAACAAAGAACTCTAAAGGGAGTGTAGAAGGGTGATGCCATACCCTATTGCAGGTATAAACAAAGATTATGCCAAGGACTAATCCGGAGATTATCTCTTATGTAAAACACTGGAGAGAGAGGGGGAGGGGCTGATATAAAGTAATACATATTAATTTCATGAGCTTCATGTAATATAGATGGTACCCACAAGTTCCTTCTTATTATTATTATCTGCACCAGGGTGATTCTGAGTATCTTGTTCCTGTGTACTGAAAGGGTCACACTCGCCTGCTTAGAGCAAACTAGTGTGATCCTTCCCTATAGTCTTCCTATAGTCTCAACGTAGCCAGGGTAGTAGTCTTCTGGTAAATTCTAACTGTCCCACGCTGGGTGCAGTATGTATAAAGAGGAGCTGTGCCCAATTTAGAAAACAGAAGTCTTAGTAGATGTATAAGTCAGAAGTTATTCAATCAAGGTGACTTCTGTAAGTGCCACACCCTCTAGCAGTGTTTACATAGAAGAGAAGTCTCATTAGAATGAACCTTGGCTTAAATAGATTAAGCTGTGAGTGGGCAAAACAACAAAACTCCCAGATTAGCTAGATCTGTCATCCAACAAGATAGTACAGTGGATATGGCTCTTGCTTACATTTGGCTTACCCTGGTTAAATCCCTGGCACCTCTTGTGGTCCCCTGAGCCCACCAGGAGTTGTCCTTGAATGGAGAGCTGGGAGTGAGCTGTGAGCACTGTTGTGTGTGCTCCAGCCCCCCACTCCCAAAAATATATGTATATTTATTTGTGGTCTGGAGTGCTGGAGAGACAATATAAGAAGCTTGCTTTGCAAGTGTTCAACCCTAGATCAATCTACCACAAGGGTACACTGAGCCCCTCCAGGAGTGTTTTATTCATTACCTTGGTGGCTCCACTGATAAAAAGCTTGCTGAGTTTTTGCTGTAATGAATAACACTGTATATAGATGCTGTACCCATCCAAGCATATCTAAGATCAATTCCTAGAATTTCCATTGTTGAGTACAAGTATGTGTACATTTGCAATCTGACAGGTAGAAACTGAACTAATGCATTCTTTATAAGCTACTTACAAAAGTATGTTTCCATGGCTTCACCAAATTGATGGGTTATCTATTTTTTTTTAAAGTTTGACTTATGTGATAGGTGAAAATGGCGTATCAGTGAAATGTGAATTTTTTTTTATTATGAGAGGCTATCGTTTAAGTATTAAAAAGTCATTGATAATTCCTTTTATTATTCCTCTCTTCTATCCTTTATCTGCTTTCCATTTTATTTTATTGATTTTTTCGGAGTTCTTTACATCATTGGTAAATTCAGCCCTGTGTCTGTGTTTTGAGTACAAATATTTCCCACAGCACCATTTTTGTTTTGCTTTGCTTCAGTGGGTTGTTTTTTGCCACTCAGAAGTTTTTTGAATTTCATGTATTTGAAAACATTGTTTTTTTTTTATTGCTCTATGATTTTATGTCATATTTGGGAAGACATTTTTACTCTAACATTACATTAAAATTATTTTGGTATTTTCGTGGTGCTGTTCTTTAATATGTAATTTATTATCATGTGTGACATGTGAGTCAAATTTTGTTTTTTTTTCAATTGCTCAGTTGTTCTAACATTATTTATTGAAGAGACCACCTCTACTGATTTGCAATGTTATTTTGACCATATAAAAATCCTCTCTGTATCAGTCTGTTTCTAAACTTTCTACTCAATTACATTGGTGTGATTGTTTGTTCATGCACCACTGCTGAACCACTCAACTTGTTAAGGTTTTACAGCGTGATAAAATTTCGCAGGGGCTAGCTAGTTTCTTATCACTGTTCAGTCTGTTTCCCGACAAATCTTGATCGTCTATTTTCTTCTTGAATTTAATCACCTAAGTAAAAAAAAGAGGGGGGGTGAGAATAAAAGAAAAAGGGGACACAACTTTCAATGCCTTTACTATTACTGAGCTACATTAAAAAATCTGACTTAGGGAGAGACGGCACCTTTCTTTTGGGGTTGGGGAAACATTCCCAAGCAGTGCTCCGGGGACCCAGGGGCCCAGTCCCTGTGATACTTGCCCAAGTCAGACCGACCATTTAATACTCCTGCTGCTTCCTGGGTGCATCCATGTAGAGGGCCACCAGGGTGGTGTCTGACACCCTGACCTCAGTGGTGTCAGGTTTGAATTGAGGACCTTGTGCACCTCAAAATGGTCCATGATCCCTGAAACTTCTTACTTGACGCCTTTATGAAATTTTAATGTTCTCCTCTACAAAAAAATATTTTTTGTATGAACATTTATTTTGTTATTACACAAAATTCTTTTCTACCTTCAATTATTTAGCAAAATCATGCTTCAAGGGTGATTCCTATTGGTCATATTTATTATACATGCTTGGAGCTATGTACATATGTTATACAGAAATCTTTAAGTTCTAAAGAGTTAGCATTGCTTTAGAAATGCTTTCTCCTTACAGCATAGTTGGTATGTAGCCAGAACAGTGATCACTGTAGCTGCATATTAGCTATGTCTCCTAAATTGCTTAATGATCCTCCTTAGCTCTTTGTGAGCCTTGACCCATATATAGTTCACTTCAATCCACATATAGTGGAAGGGCCCAACACAATCCACATATAGTGGAGGAACCAGACACTATATTAAAATGGTCTTTTCATTTGCTTTGTTCTGGTCTTCAGTAATAGGATTTGAGAAAATATGAAACTTGCATCTAGAAATATAGAGTTGGGGTTGAGAAGGAATAATATCCTTTCTTTCCTTTCTCAGAGCCATTTCCAGTGGTGTTGAGGAAGGGTAGCTGAGGCCAGTCACACTTGTGAGACAGTCCCAGTGATACTTGGCCCAGTGATAGGGGCCTGATTATTTTGGGTTTTGTTAGGCAGTGCTGAGGTCCCCCAGTGTTACCCCTGAAGGTGTGAGGTGGGCCTGTGAGACTGGGATCGAAGCTCCCCCTTGAGCTAGTAACTGGTCCCAATTTAATTTCTTTTGGTGACTGGACCTGTTAGCTCTTGGCAGCTAAGCTGTATTTACAACCGAGGAGGAGACAAAATGGTCTCGTAAAGAAGGAAGAATAGCCTCTGAGAATAGATGAGAGTCATTCAAATAAAAAACAGGGAAATCAGTCTTGAAACTCCCCATGTGGACAATACCATTTAGTCATATAAACAAAGATGATTTTTTTTTCAAAACAAATCTAATCTGAGCTATTTTTTTGTTTCTGCTCTGGAAGTTGTAGACAAAACTTAAACTGTTTCCTAAGGTTGATATTATGTAATTTGCCTAACCATTAAGAAAAATTTAATATTATAACCCATCAGTGTGGTGAATTACCGCTCCTTCCCTACATAAGCTGTTTACTTTAGAGCAATATACTCCTTAATCTTACTCCATATTTTGGTCTGAGTTGTTCCAATTTGCAACTGTCTTTTGTGGTTGTGCATGCAATACATACTGACTTGCTGCTCCTTTAGTGATTCACTGGTTATAGTTTAGCTATTTATGAACGTTGGGAAGGAGTGTGTTTGGATCATACCTGGTGGTGCTTGCAGGCTATTTAAAGCTCTGTCTATGCCTGTGACTCTCTCCCAGTGCTGATGGGGGTGGGGAGCATGTGGGCCTGACTGAACTGGGGTCAGCCACATGTAAGCAAGCAACTCAATGCTGTACTATCTCCACCCCCTATCTCTAAATTTTTGACAGAACAAAGAAGCAGAACAGTCCTTAGCTCTACACAAATCCAGGGCATTGTCCTGTCATTGACTTCTAGTAAACATCTCTGGTTTTTATTCATGAAAGAAATCAAGTTGTTTAATGAGTCAGAATTGATTTTTAATTTCTTATGCCTCACAGTAAATTAATACAGCCAATGCTTCTGTAGGATGTGATCCTACATTAATTCCATAATAATGCGGGGAAAAAAAACTTCAAAAAATCTTTCCAATTTAAGGCATCAAGAGGAATAGTTCAGTGGCTTAGAATGCCTGCCTTGAAAGGGTCTGGTCATGAGTTCAAATCCCTGGTACCATCATAAATCACTACACCATAAATCACTACACATAAATCTACACTGAGTAGATCTTAAACTCAGATGAGTCTGAACTGTGGTGGCACCTGCACCCTCCCCAGCTTTAAGTCTGAGAACCCACACAAAAGGGAAGCCTGCAGTTGGATCCTGGAGTGTTTTATCGTCTGAGTTACCCCTTGTGGTTACCCTTGTGGCATTCCTCAAAAATCTAACCCCAAAGCGGCATGGAGGTATACTTCATATATATCCTATATTAGAGGTATAGGATGAATAGGTGAACCCAGACCTCACATTTCTTTACCATGACTTACTGTAAATGTAGAGACGTCTGAACTGTAGGTTCCTAATGTTACAACAATACACAAGAACAGTTCCAAACTGCAAAGGTCATAGTGGTAAAGCAATGCAGAAACTCACTAGGCTTAGTGAGTGAAGTCGCTAGCCCAGATGACCCAACCAGTAATAACGAGCTATATATTTAATCTGAGGTCAGGGACAAGACAAGGCTGCACACTCTTATCACTTCTACTCAATATAGGACTGGAAGTACTTGCCATAGCAATTAGGCAAGTAAGAGATAACAAGGCATCCAGATAAGAAAGGAAGAAGTCAAGCTTTCACTGTTTGCAGTTGACAAGAACTGTACTTAGAAAATTTCTAAGAATCTACGAAAAAACTCCTAGAAATGATAGAGTTGTATACAGTGGCAGGTTACAAAATGAATATTACAAAATGAATACCCAAAAGCTTATGGCTTTCCTATATATAAATAATGAAAGAGAGATTTGTAAAACAATCTCATTAAAAATTGTGCCTTGGAAAATCAAGTACCTAAGAATCAATTTAACTAAAGTGGTGAAGGACCTATACCAAAAAAAAAATGGCAAAACACTACTCCAAGAAGTAAAAGAGGAGAGCAGAACACAGAAACACGTCCACTGCTTATGGATTGGGAGGACCAGGATTGTTAAAATGGCAATACTCCCCAAAGATACCTATGACATTTTTCAAAGAAGTAGATCAAACACTTCTGAAATTCATATAGAACAACAAATGCCCCCAAATAGCTAAAGCAATCCCTGGGAAAAAAGAAGATGGCAGGCATCACCTTCTGTAACCTCAAACTATACTACTAAGCAGTAGTAATTAAATCAGCATGGTATTGGAAAAAAGATAGACCCACAGACCAATGGAGCAGAGCCAAATATTCTAATACAAAGCCTCAAATATATGATCACTTAATATTTGGTAAAGGAACAAGAAATGTGAAGTGGAACAAGGAAAGTCTCTTCAACAAATGGTATGGGAAAACTGGACAGCTACATGCAAGAAAATGAACTCAGATTTCTCTCTAATGCCAGGCATAAACGTAAAATAATAATGGAAAACAAACCTAAATATCAGACCTGAGCCCATAAAGCATATGGAGGAAAACATGGGCAGAACTCTCCACGATGTTCTGGCATCTTCAAAGATGAAGAAGCTAAAGGCATCTTCAAAGATGAAACTCCACTGACCAAGCCAGTGGAAGCAAAGCTAAACAAGTCGGACTACATGAAACTAAGAAATTTCTGCACTTCAAAATAAACAGTGACCAAAGTACAAAGACAGCCCACAGATTAGAAAAATTATTTACCCAATACCCATATGATAAATGGTTAAAATTCAAGATACATAAGTTATTGGTAAGACTTTACAAGAAAAAGACATCCAACCCATCAAAAAGTGAAAAGAAATGAATAAAAGATTTCTCAAAGAAATACAAATAGTCAAAAGACATATGGGAAAATTCTCTTCATCACTAATCATCAGGGAAATACAAATCAAAATAACAATGAGAAATCATCTCACACCGCAGAGAACCAGTGCTGGTATGGATTCGAGGAGGAAGGGACTCTCCTTCATTGATGGTGGCAATACCAACTAGTCCAGTCTTTTTAGACAACAATATGGGCAATCCTCAACAGTTAGAAGTTGAGCTTCATATGACCCAGCAATACTACTTCTGGGAATATGCCCCAGGGCTTCACAAACAAACATCAGAAATACCATCTGCACTTCTATGTTTATTGAAGCACTATTCACAATAGCCAGAATCTGGAAACAACCTGAGTGCTCAGAATAGACAAGTTGTTAAAGAAACTATGGTACCGCTATACATTGGAATACTGAGCATCGATTCGGAAAAATGAAGTCATGAAATTAGTTTATAAATGGATAGACATTGAGAGTATCATGCTGAGTGAAATGAGTTAGAAGGAGAGGGACAAACAGCATTATTACACTCATTTGTAAAATATAAAACAACATTATATGAAACCAATATCTAAGAGCAGTAGAAAAAGGCTCAGGAAGTTTGGTTCATGGTTGGATACCTGCTTCAACCTCTTGGGGAAAAGACAGTTGGGATAGAAAGGGACCTTTATGACAAAAATAGTTGTAAATGATCACTCTGGAAAAAAAAGCATGATGAAGTAGGTAAAGGAACAAACATAACCTTTCAGTATTTGTACTACAAACCATAAGGTCGAATGGGAGATAGAGGGAGAAAGAAGGAAAGTGCTTACCATTGAGACTGGCTAGGCGTTGGGGGAGCCACAGGAGGGAAAAGGGGGACACCAGTGGTGGGAAATATACAACGGTAGAGGGGTGGGTATTGGAAAATTGTATAACTGAAACCAATCATGAATGCCTTGTAACTGTATCTAATGCTGAGTGAAATTAGTCAGAAGGAAAAGGACAGATACAGAAAGACTGCATTCATTTGTGGGATATAAAAAATAGTATAAGACTACTATCCTAGGCCAGCATAAACAGGCCAGAATGACTTGTCAAGGGCTGGAATCTACCACAAATGTGTGTGTGTGTGGGGGGGGGGCATAGGGTAGGCAGAACTGAGTATTGAAAGTAGGTAAAGGGATATATATGATAATGCTTTAGTGGCTGTATTGCAAATCACAATGAGTAAAAGAGAGAGAGAAAGAGAGAGAAAGAGAGAGAAAGAGAGAGAAGTACCTGCCATAGAGGCAGATTGTTGGAGGATGGGGATAGAAACGGGCACATTGTTGTTGGGAAATATGCACTGGTAGAGGAATGGGTGTTGGGACACTATATGACTGAAACCCAATTATGAACAGCTTCGTAATGGCTTACTGCATGGTGATTCAATAAAAAAAGAAAAGAAAAGAAAAAAGGGAGACTGATCATTGTTAAAATGAACTAAGGAGTAAAATCCTGGCTGCTTTGCTATAAAAGCCTGGCAGCCCCGGTGTCTGTGACACCCAACATACAAGTGATTTCCAGATGTGTATAAGCACCACAGAAGAGTCTTATCTCCAAAAAGCAGAGTAAAAGAAATGTGTTTGAGCACTGTTGGGGTTGTCTGAGGTCTGCAGCAATACTGGGTTCTGTTGTGTTCCCTAATAAGGTTTGGGACCAAGAACCATCCCTCCAGGCAATGGTCAAAGAGAATAAGATCACCAGTCTAGAAAATCTAAGGCCTTAATTTCACATACTCCTTATTCCAACTTACTCCACACTGACACACACACGACCTCCAAAACTGCGAGAGATCAATATTAGAGGTTGGGGAAGGACATTACCAAAAGTAAAAGGTCGCCCTCCCCAATATAATAAGGTAAGGGCAGCCTTGCCATTACTGGTGCAAAATCCCCAGTGGGCCATACCCCTTATTCTGAGTGCTACTGGGCTGAAACCATTGGCTGATAAATAATTATTTCAACAATATTTCTAGTCATTTTTGTATAAACACAGTAAGAGAGACAGGCATTTATCTACACCAGAGATTAAATTTATAGAGTGACCTTTCTGGGGCGATCACATCATATGACACAGACTACATTCCTCTTGCCAGATTGATCATTTTCAATCCCCTTCAGGGTCCTATCAACAAACAGAAACTAGTCTGAAGACTGCAAGGCAACAGTCATAAGCCTCTGTTCTGGCTGCATGGAGATTCACAGCTTATCTTATTTTTTAGGACAGAGCAGGGCTTATACTAAGGTCTTGCAATAAAAAAAAATGGTTCCATTTTGAAGTCAGGGTGATCTCTTTTCCTGGTACCATTCAGTCCCATGTAGAGACCCTCTCTTTGGGGTTTGTGAAATTAGAATCAAAGGGCAACTGAGGCATCTACTTAGAAAATATGACAGGATATCCAGGAGTAACTAATTCAGAATTATTTCACAAATGCACCTGCCTGACTATCTTCCTGTGCCCACACAAAAGAAAATCCCTTCACATAAGCATCTGCAAAAAGTTTATAGGAATGAAAAAACAATTCCTCAATTAGCATTAAAGAAACTCAGTAGAAAGTAGGGTGTGATCCAACAGAGCTTATCACTTTTTGCTTGTCTTGTCTTCCCATTAGTCATTGATTTGCTCGAGTGGGCACCAGTAACATCCCCATACATCCTGCTGCATGCTAGTGTAGCCCAAGGGCATCTGCTCGCTCCAGGAACATGAAGAGCCTTAGACCATTCCTTCAGATCATGGGAATGAGGTCTATAATTGTTACTGGTCTTTGGCATATCAAATATGACACTGGTAGCTTGCCAGAATCTGCCGTATGGGTGATATACTCAAGCCTAGATTTACTTTTTTTAAAAATCAGTATATTTAAAGTCTTAGAATCAAGGTTAAATGTGGAGGAGGCTTTTTGCATTACAGGAGATGTTCTCTTATGCTGTGGACCAATGGTACGTCTTGGCTCATTCAGAGACGGAACTGGCACTTATACCATGTAAGTGCTTAGAGCACAGATCCATGAGGTACATAGAAGAGAATGTAGGCAAACCCCTCCATGATATTAAATCTAAAGTCATCTTCAAAGATGAAACACCACTGACCAAGCAAGTGAAAGCAAAGACAAACAAATGAGACTACATGAAACTAAGAAGCTTCTCACCTCAAAAGAAACAGTGACCAAAATACTAAGACAGCCCACAGATTGAGAAAGAATATTTACCCAGGGGCCGGAGTGATAGCCCAGCGGGTAGGGTGTTTGCCTTGCACGTGGCAGGCCTATGCTGGCCCAGGTTCAATCCCGGCATCCCATATGGTCCCCAAGCACAACCGGGATTAATTCCTGAGTGCAGAGCCAGGAGTAACCCCTGAGCATCGCCGGGTATAACCAAAAAAAAAAAGAATATTTACCCAATACCCATCTGATAAGGGTTAATATCCAAGACATATAAGACACTGACAGACCTTTATATGAAAGCTTTATATCAAAAAAGGGGAGAAGAAATGAATAGAAACTTCCTAAAAAATTCAAATGGCCAAAAGGCATATGAAGAAATGTTCTTCATTACTAATCATCAAGGAGATACAACTCTAAACAACAAAGATATCATCTCACACCACTGAGACTGGTACACATCCAAAAGAACAAGAACAACTAGTATTGGCACGGATGCGGGAGAAGGGGGACCCATATTCATTGCTGGGGGAATACCAACTGGTTCGGCCTTTTTGAAAACAATATGGATATTCCTCCAAAAACTAGAAATTAAGCTCCCATTTAACCCAACCATACCGCTCCTGAGAATACATTCTGGGGGTACAAAAACAGACAGCAGAAACACCATCTGTACTTCTGTGATCACTACAGCACTATTCACAATAGCCAGAATCTGCAAACAACCAGAGTGCCCAAGAACAGATGACTGGATAAAGAAACTCATGGCTCATCTATACACTGGAATATTATGTAGCTGTCAGGAAAAATGAAGTCATGAAATCTGCCTATAAATGAATGGACATGAAGAGTATTATTCTGAGTAAAATGGGTCAGAAGGAAAAGGACAGATATATAATGAGACTAACATCCAAGGTCAGGGAAAACAGTAGCTAGGAGGACTTGTCAATGGTTTGATTCTACCACAAGTGTGTGTGTGTGTGTGTGTGTGTGAGTGTGTGTGTGTGTGTGTGTGTGAGTGGGTGGGTGGTGGAGGGGGCAGATAAGTTAAAGAAGAACTTGACAATCATAGTTGGAAACAGTAACTCTAGATGGGAACTGAGTATTGAAGAGAGAGAGAGAGAGAGAGAGAGAGAGAGAGAGAGAGAGAGAGAGAGAGAGAGAGAGAGAAGAAAAGTACCTGCTGTAAAGGTAGGTTGGGAGTGGGTGGGAGGGAAACAGAACACATTGGTATTGGCATATGTACACTGGCACCATAGATAAAAATGTGTTTGAGCACCATGGCCGGGAAGTATGAGCAACACTTGCTCACCACTTGCCCTGGTGAGCAAGTGCGTGGGTGCAGCAGTGGCATATTGTGAGCTCCAACTACAGCTTATGGATTTCAACTGAAGACTGTGACCTTTGGTGAGCAGGCATGCAAACTCCACCACTAAGCGAGAGCAAATCCTATAATTTAAAAAGCTTCTTAAGCTGATTATTATGCTTTCTCAGAGCTGGGAAACCAACGGATGATAAGACATGTAGGAAGTAGGGACTGGAGAACTGGAGCAGACACAAGCAGAGTCGACCCTCAGGCTTCCCTCCCAGCTCCCAGCAGGGCTACTCGGCTAAGGATGAAGTATCACTCCTGCTGGAGATCACACACTGTCCCTATCAAGGAGTCCTTCTGCCGAGAAAATTAGCACATGGCCATTGTAAAGTACCAAAATGTTACTAACCCAGTGTCACTAGGACCAATCCTAGTAGGTATGGATGTAGATAATTAAGGGGTGTGTGAGAGTGCGTTTGTGTGTATTTCTGTCTGTACATTACATATACTTTCAACAGTCAGAGTGTGAAAAAAAGGTTTCTTAGAAATGGTAAGAGTAAAGAAATTCAATAACTCTCAGGGTTACTGGGTTATGTTTAGAGTCTGAACAAGAAACTCAGGGCAAAGGGAGGTGGAGGGTGTGTGATCTCTGTCCCATTTCCAACGTAGCTTGCTAGTTCTTGTTTTTCTATCCATAGGAGAGGTTCATTTGTGGAAAGCAAACCGAAAGCAAACTAATCAGGTTTATATTGTGTAAGTACATTCTAACATACAAGGGTCCAACCTAAGGGTACATCATAGATCCTAAAAACATGAAATATAACTGAAGCCTAGCATGAAAAAATTTTATTTTTGCTTTTTTGGGTCACACCCGGTGATGCTCAGGGGTTACTCCTGGCTCTGCACTCAGGAATTACTCCTGGTGGTGCTCGAGGGACCATATGGGATGCCGGGAATCGAACCCGGGCCAGTACAGGCCAGCCACATGCAAGGCAAATGCCCTACCCGCTGGGCTATCGCTCCGGCCCCAAGCATGAAAAAAATTTTAAACTCAATGTCTTAGACTGCAATTCCTTCCATAGGAAGAATTAATCAGGAGACGACTATAAAGTGACAACTATCATAGCTCAAAATGCACAATTCTCTAGAACTCTGGTTTTATAGAAAGTAGTGATGGATTTGTTTTATGTCATTGGTGGCCTTTCCGGCTATTGGAAGGGAGCAAAGGGAGACTTCAAATAATACATTTGATACTCTAAACGAGGCTGATTTTGTCATTAGTCTACTGTCTACTTATAATCTAAAATGTTTTCCCAGTACTTTAAGACTGTGAAAATGAGTGTATAATAATTAAGTTCTGGCACATAGAACATTCAAGTACATTTTCAAACATACAATTTAAGTATCTTCTTATAACTGAATTTATATATGCTAGTTTAAGTGCTTAACACAATTGGGCATATGGATAAATATTAATCACTGATATGTATTTTAGTTTCCTGCCAAGAGTCAAGAGATAGTTTCTGGTGCATTGTTAAAAAAAAAGTTTCCTCCCACCAACAAAACACCACCCTGCGTAGGATATGAGGAATTCCCTCCTCTTTTAAAATAATTAAATGTTTCCTTAATAAAATTATTAAACACAAAAATAGTTTAAAAGTTAAATAGTGCTATACGTCATGTTGCCATGTTAAAATCTATTTTTAATCCCTCAGAGGTAAATCTTCAGACTTTTTGAACTGTTTCTTCTGACACTAACTTCAATATTTCTACTTGAACTACCTGTGAACACATCTGATTTAGACTCTATTGAACAGATTTGATTTCCTTTACGGTATGTGAATGATTTTCCCCCTCCTGTCAATATAATTAGACTCTTGTCTTGCTTAGGTTCATACATTTGCAGAGTTTTCATTCTAATGACTATGCAAGAACCGGTCATGACTGAACCAGAAAAGTAATATGATTCTATTCTCTTTCTTGCATTATATATAACTGTTTCTAGAGTTAATAACTGCCTTTTTTTAAATTTACTCAGTTGTTTTTGGGAGGGGAGGGGAGGAACATTTGATTGTTTTTCTTATAACCTCCAACAGCTCTATAAAATTCCTCTCAGCATGGTTTTCTAAATGGCCAAAGTTGTTATTTAGTTTATTGGTCTATTTCTCCCTTTGAAACATGACTCCTGGCGTCTGGCCTGAAGCAGAGCGGTCCTGCTGGGACTGCCTTTGACTCTCATACTTGACATTTCCTTCTCCTTTGCCTAGGCTGATTCTCCACCTGTTTTGGGGGATTCTTTTCTTTTTATTTTTTGAAGTGGGGAAAGGTGTGAGTCACACCCAGAGCGGCTCAAGGCTTACCTCTGGCTCTGTGTCTTGGGGCCCCACTTGGTGGTATGCAGGACTTACTCTGGGTTCTGTGCTCAGGGTTTACTCCTGTGGTGCTTAGGGGCCCAATATGGGGTGCTGGGAATTGATATGCATTGGCTGAGCATCATGTTCCTGAATCCTGTAAGCACTGCTTGGGATCCTCTTCCAAGTCCACTTTTTAACCCCCTGGCCACACTCCTGCACACACAGGAATGGAGGTACTGCAGGTCACTTACAGTCATTATTCTCCCGGATGGTCAAAGCTAACTTGTTTAGTCCTTAGTTGTATTATATTTGCCAGTGGTTTTGCTTAGGTTTTGGTTGTGGGTTGGAATGAATGTTCTTTCATTCAAAAGTTGTATTTGTTAGAATTAATTGAAGAACTGGTATTCCTGAAGCAACCAGATGCCATTGGGCTACACTGGTACGTGATAGGGTCAAATGGAAATGTTACTGGCGCCCGTCGAGCAAGTCGATGAATAATGGGATGTCAAGTGATCAAGTGAAATTGAAGAATTCAGAATGAAAGATAAATTACCAAATTATTCTTTCAAATGTCAAACTTGCAGTCAGAATTGACTAATATTTTCCCAAGAGTATCTGGCATATTAAGAAACTTAGTAACCTTCAGATGAGCAATATTAAAACAACTGACAGAGTTGAAAGGTTTTAGAAGCCTATCCCACAATTAAAATTTTATCTCTAGATTTTGTTATCAGCATCCATTTTGTACTTATTGGAAGGATATTTTATGTTCAGGGGCTCAAAGCATTGAGATTATCGTAGTTCTATGCTCTAGTTCTATCATTTAACACTTAACATGATGTTAACTTTGGTTTAGTTTGAAAGGGCTATCTATCTTCACGGAGAACTAGAGCAACTGAATCAAGTTTAATAAAAACATTTATTCTTTTAAGATTGTTTTGAATTCATGAAGTTTATGAACTGTTGTTTATTCATAAATTTGAATATCTTTCCTTCAAATATGAATGAGAGACTAGCTGCTTACAGCATTCTTGGTGAAGCCTCCATTTCATTAAATTTTTGAAACCATTGCCCTTGGGCCATAGGGTTCCATTCACTAGGCCTGCTATAAATCTAAGGTATACTCCTTTGTATGCAATTTCTTTCTTTGATCTTGCTTCTTTCAATATAGTGTCTTTATCTATGGTGTTGTCATTCTGATTAGGATATGTCTTCAAGTCTTTTATTAATCTTTTAGCTGGTACCCTCCAGGCTTCTTGAATCAGGGTGCCTGTGTTCACCAGCTCTGGAAATTTTTTAGTAATGATGTCTCTAACTGTTACTATCTCATTGGGGTTGCCTTCTTTTATCTCTGAGACTCTTATAATTCTTATGCTTTTCCTCTTGAATGTATACCATAGTTTTCTGTTCTGGCTTTGAGTCCTTTTTGAGGATTTTCTCCATCTTTTACTGTTTCTTGGAGGTTTTTTCGCATATCATCCTCAAGCTCACTGATTCTGTCTTTGGATTTTATCATCCTATTGTTACATGCTCCCATATAATTTTTCATTTCATCTATAAAAACTTTTAATTAATGCCATTTCTGTTTGTAATTTTCTTATTTCTGCTCTCATTTCTCCTGTAGTTTATTGGATGTCCGTTCCACTGTTTCTTTGAGCTCATTAAATATTATTACTATTTCACCTATGAATTATTTATCAGAGAGACTGTGTATGTGGGCATTCCTTGTTGAGGAATGGAAACCCACCACACTCCTTGTGGTGGATTTCTTCACTGTTTTCCCATGGTACTAGCCAGCCTATAATACTCTGAATGTGTTTCTTTCTAATATACTATCAGCATACCTCCCTCTCTGTCTTGGAGGAATCTAGGGGGTATTGGTATGTAGTGGTCTCTTATTTTCCAAAATAGGATATGGTGGGAGAAAGCAGCAGCCTGCTCTGAAAAACCACACCACCTGTGGGAGTATGGAGGCACTAGGGTCATGCAGCTGCCATTATGGTAGATTTTGTGTCCGTAACTGTATTCAGCTTGCTGGTACCAGGAAATATCTCCCCCTCCCCCTCCCCCTTTGAGGTCACACCTGGCTCTGCCCTCAGGAATTATTCCTGCTGGTGTTGTAGGAAGGGGTAGCATATGGGATTCTGGGGATCAAACTCAAGCATGTCAGCTGTGTGCAAGGCAAATGCTCTACCTGCTGTACTATTGCTCAGGCCCCCTTAGAGCCACTTACAAAATAGCAGTTGTTCACCCTTTAACATAGAATCAGATTATTGCAAAATAGTTTTATACGAGAAAAAGTTTCCCATAACAGGACCGTAATAGTCTAAGAATTCACATGACATTTTAAAAAAATGAAGTATCACAACCTTTTCTTTTTATTACATTTATATCTTAAAGAACATACGCAAATAGTGGCATTAGTAATGGTCCTGTACAACTTAATTATGTGCAGTAATTTAAACATTTGGGTCTTTCGAATTGAGATAATTACAAGTCATATTGCTGCTTGAATGCTGATTATGCAGGTCTCTGCTTTTTATAGAGATTAATTTCATCAAATACAAATAATTTATTTTTTTTAAGTATTTTATTATACCACCGTGAGATATACAAATAAAAAGATATACAATTAAAAAGTTCATGTTTGGGTTTTGGTCATACAGTGTTTCAGCACCCGTCCCTCCACCAGTGCCCATCTCCCACCACCAACATCCCGGTTCCCTCCCCCTTCCCCAGCCCTGCTCCATGGCTGGTTCTTTATTTCTTTCCCTTTCTCTCTCTTTCTCTTTTCCTTCCCTTCCAGACTATGGATTACAGAACATACATTGAAAGGTTGTCATGTGTATCCTTTTGCCTCTATTTAATGCTCAGTTCTAGGTTGGCATTAGTACCCTCGACTATTATTAGCACCCTGTTCCATTTTCTGTCTTACCTAAACTCTTACTCCCACACGTTTGTGATAATCTCCACCTTTGACAAGACCTCCTGATATATGTTTCACTTGACCTTGAATATTGGTATAATAATATGTACATATATATTTATGCCATGCAAATAAATGCAGTCATTCTGTATCTGTCTCTCTCCTTCTGGCTAATTTCGCTCAACATAATCTTCTCCATGTCCATCCATTTATAGGCAAATTTTATAACTTCATTTTTCCTAACAGCTGCATAGTATTCCATTGTGTAGATGTACCAAAGCTTCTTTATCCAGTCATCGATTTTCGGGCACTCTGGTTGCTTCCAGATTCTGGCTATTGTGAATAATGCTGCTATGAACATAAAAGTAGGGATGGTGTTTCCGCTGCGACAAATACAAATAATTTAGAAGATGGTTAAAAAAGGAGGTCTGCACCTTGTATCTATGAAGGAATTATGACATAAGCAGGGCTTTCTTGGACTGTTCATAGAATCATAAAAATAACAGAAAGAAGGACATGTCAGGAATCTCTCTCATCTCTATCCCAAACAAAGAGCCTCATGATGCCCTGAAGCAGCTCCTGTCCTTTCCTAACACCGCTAATGTCGAAAGTCCTTCTAGACTGGATTTTAGTTTTTACCCCATAACTTATTCCTGATGTGTCCTCTTTTGTCTTCTGGAATGATAATAAATAAAGTAAAAATAATGTTTAATAGGAAGGTACATGTAAAGGATGTAATCATGCCTTCTATATGCCTTCTTTTTCTTATGGTATTTCTTGGAACTTGCACCATTTTAAGCTTTGGCATCCTGTTTGGAAGTGCTCTAACATTTCACTCTTTCTTTAAAAGGAGGGTGCTACAATTGGATGCAATATATAGGGACATAGAAAAAGCTCTGTAGATAAAAACTAGGCCAAAATACCTCTTGTTCTGAGCTCAGCAAATGCACCCTAAGATTGCACTTGCTTTCACCAGAGGTCACATAGAACTGAATGGTCATCATGTCCTTAAGAGCAAATTAGCTTCCACCCATACCTGGTATTTTTCACAAAACTAGAACATATATTCTTGCTACATCCTTGGCAAGTAGAACTTATAGATCAATAATCATGATGAATGTAGTAATGCTAATTTAGGCTACTGATTCTTAATCATGGGTCATGCTCTCACGAAAACAAATCATGGTCCCAGAACACATGGAGTTGGGTGGGTGAATAGTTTATACGGCATATTCAATGTTGCTTTATATTTGAAAAATTACAGAGGTCATTCAACATGCAGAAAACGAGATGTTTAACTGGGCCCATCATCACTTTATTACTTTAGCCACAAATTCATTCTCACCACATGCTCTGTGAAAACTGAATGAGGCCATCTAAATTATTTTCCTTGGCAACTGGTATAATGCTAAATGTTGTCAGTAAAGAACGTTGTAGAAATACTGCATGAGATGAGCTGTTAATTGGGAATAACTTTTCTTGATAACTGAGAGCAGATATGTTGCAAGTACTGGGTAGAAGGTAACCAGTAAATTCTATAATTGAGGTACCATAATTACTTCTCAATGAGGCACAGCTCTTACTTTTCCAATAAGGTTTCGACTTCAATCATCAAGCAAAGGGTGGTTCTTCCTTGAATTCTCTGTATAGGCTCTAAGAGTATAGCTATTGCTTATCTCTGATTTCCTAATCTTCTTTAGAGGTCTGTGGGTTTTTTCTAGTCAGTCTCTATTCCAATATTCCATTATAATTAATAATTATTTATATTCAACTCTCCCTGTTTAATTTTATGAATATTTTGTCTCCAATTGGAAGTTGACCATTTTTCAAGGGTCATAACAAACCACTGGCTCTCTTTGTAAAGATCCAGTATCTAAATATCTTCATAACACATGACAAACACAAACAAAGCAATAAAGCTGCTCCCTGCCTCAAATAATCTGGTATTGTGTTTCTAGATTTAACTATTAAATCTTGAAACAGAGTCTCTAACCAATAGTCTCTACTTTACAAGTTTATAAATTTCATATTTCCTATTTATCCTGACAATAGTCTTTATTCCAGCGAAATATGCATGCTGCCCTGCACAAAGTGACCTATATTCTCACATCTATTCATGTGTTTTTTTGCATATACACATTTCCTTCTTGAACATATTATCCTCTTAAACCAATCCTATCTCATAAGTCTGGCTTGCCATTCAATTCTGCCATTCTAAAAAAATATATTTTAAATTAAAAAATTTCGCATAATATTTGCTCATTTGTCTCATATCTGTCCTCTGCACTTCTAAGGACTATGTGGACATGTACAATCTAAAAATGAATTTTGCATGTCTGAAATCTTTTTCGAAGTCTGCCAAGACTTTGACAATAAATCACCAGTTCCCTGAAAAATGAGAAATTTGTCTTTCATTTCTCCTGTGTGACTTCCTTGAAGAATTTGGTACTGTGTACATTGAGACTTCTTACTTTGAGCTAACTGAATGACTTGGGACAGATGGAACCTTCAGTTCTCTGTCAGTTCTTTGACAAATGATGTACTGACAATAACTGCAGCACAAGAAAAATGAACAAAGCATCCATACCCTTGAGGTATATGTGACATTAAAAATTCACACAGTCCAGTTTATAAATTTCCTACTTAACCTTACCAATGTGAACCCTATCCAATGTGGCATCAGCACTGTCACATGAAGACTCCACTCAGCTTATACAGTATGGACCATATTGAAGGGTCAACATTGCTGAGATATAGATTAACTATAGCTAACTCTAGGTGGCTTATTAAGTATTTTTCTCAACACCTTTTATGCACCAATAGGCAAGTCTGAGTCAGTGAACTAGAACAGCTATTCCATCACCACTGAAATCAGGCATTAACTTTTTAAGTTTGAATATACACAAATGACACTAACAGAAGATCTGCTAAGCAACTTCTATGTAGGTTTATGGAAGGCAGGCAAATGATGTGCAAAGAAAACCTGGAGGAAGATTGACATGCTGGTTTCTAGACTATAAATACCACAGAAACAGCAAGTTAATTAACCTGGGTAGTGGCTTTCAGTGACAAAGCAAATAATTTTGAACTGTGGAACAATAAATTCTAGAGAATGCAGAAGTCAATTGTAAACATGACCAAGCCAGCAGCTAATTTTCTAGTCATGCATAGAAGCAATGAGAACAGAGCTACTGACTCCTCAGTTCTTGTGTGAGGCTAACAGCATTCTTTGATGAGTATGTCAAATATGTCAGAAGAAATACGGGAGAACATTGACGCTATAAAGAGAAGAGACTTTTCCAGTCAGCTGCTGTTTACACATACAAGATATTTCAGTTGCTTAAATGTCAGTTTTACAATTACACAAAGGAATAAAATCCCCAAAATTAATTTGATAAGAAGCATGATAGCATTTTATTTGCAATATTTCCAGACACTTAGGCTAATAAGATTTCCAAGATATCTTATTAACATTGATAGGAATGATGTTGAGCTCAGTCACTAGTCCTATGAATCTGAGACTTTTATTTCATATCTGATATAAAGGAACATTTACATATAAAGTGTTGCCTCCAAAATTATGTTTAATGTCAAATGGCACATTATTAGTCACTGAGAATAGAATTAGAATCAATTCTTAATTTCTTTGAAAAGAACGAACACTTACTTTAAAATTACATAAAATTCCTGTAAAATGGTACATTTAAAATTAACTGGAAGAATCTGGTTCTTCAGTTTAGCTCTAAAGAAACTCAGTAATGTAAATCTCACATACACTTTCTCTGTTCCCCCCATATTCACATACTGTCACATATTTCCAATCAGAAAACACCACTATAAATTATAGTAATTCTGCACATATAGTGACATCCTTACTGATTTTAGCTGATGGTACGATAGGAAATATTTTTGTTTTTGGGATAAACTTGCAGAGTCTCTGTGCTCATGGGATACTCTTGGCAGGGATTAGGGGACTATATGGAATGCCAAGAATCAAATCCAGGTCAGCACATATATGATAAACACCCTATCCACTGCACTATCTCTCCAGCAACAAACTTTTAGTTAAATTTTTACTTTAACAACACATTATCAAAGTAAATATTGTTTATGCTAGAAAACATAGCTCACCAAAAGATATTTGACAATTATGAGGATTCTTGTACATAAGATAAAGATCAAAACAACTGAGCATCTGATTTTTGCTGCTTGTCAATTCCTATTGCTCTATTTGCCAGTACTTGATGATCATAAATGACATGGCAGTACTGTGCTTTGATTTATCATGCTTTATCTTAGTGAATATGTCAGTGATTTAGGGCATGCTTAGTTTAGATACTAGTTGACGTTACTATAGGACACTGTACTATACTATTTAGAGTTTGCCTGATAGCATGCCCTTTGTAACATAACCACAAATAAGATTCACTATCATGCATAATTATCAGACAAGACACAGAGGAGTAGGACATGTGTATCTGATTTTCACTGGACCAGAGAACAGCTATCACACTGTCATACACTTGAGACTGTGCCTGCTCTCCAAGTCAAAAAAGTTTCTTCCCTGGCACCAGAGAGGTGATGATTCAGAATCAAAGGTATATACATTTCCTTCTTTAATAATAAAGTTACCTGGGTTAGAGAATTCACAGTTATACTCATTTACTTATTTTCCTTTATCTCAGAGTTAGAATGTTAGGGTTTTCAATAAATTCTTCCTACAAAATCACCTGAAAAAAAAAAATGCTTTCTTTGGAGTTAATCTGGAGGCGGCAGAAGCTGGCAGTTTCACTATACTGCCAAATTTGAGAACTTCATAGTTTTAATTTCAATTTCTAAACAGAGAGCAGCTACAGTATTCAAGGAATTCCTAGTTGGTTATTCAGAGGATCACTGGGTACAAGCAGTAAAGGAATGTTGTCTTCATGGGGTCCTCGCAAACTTAGGAATATCCGTACTGCTCTACAGAAATATAATTTTGTGGATAAGTCTGCTCATGTCAACTCTGTCAAACAGAACAATATATCCTTCTAGCTGATTTCAAGCCCAGCTCATCAGTGTCCATTCCAAGAGAGAAGCCAATTTCAAGTCCAGGTATGTGGGGCTCAGTGGCTAAAGTCACTGGGCTTCCATGGAGATTGAGCTGGGGTCCCTTTCTTCCACCCCCTGTCCCATCCGGGAGGCCCGGTGGACCCACCCATGAACTACTTCCATGCTGTCAGCCATGATCCAGAGACACAGATACGTGTGCAGGGCAGAGCTGCTACCAGCTCTCCCTGAGGCACGTGGTACACCAGAGGTGGCTTTCTACTAATTTGAGTGATACCTCAAACTAGTAGAAACCAACCACATTCTAGAAACTCAGAAAGTCAATGCAAGAACAGAAATTGGCCAGATTCGCTCATAACAATAAAGAAAAATAAAGTCATGACTTTAACAATAGTATTTCCATATATGTTCTGTAATGGTCAATATAATTACTGTCAGCTGAGGGAGCAGGCATGGGGATGAGAGAGGGTGGGAAATGAGGGTCTTTGGTGGTGGGAACACACTGGTGGTGGGATTATTGTTGAATGATGAATCTTTCTAACAATGGTATTATGAAAAAATTTGTACTTTGTGAATCACAGTGTTTTAATAAAAAAAAATCATTTTAGTCCCTCCTATAAGATGTTCCTTCCATGACCATAAAACCCATAATTTGATTATAAAAGCAGCAGGAAAAGTGCTAGACAGTTAAATAATTTGGTTCTGAGTATCCCAAGCAAGTAATCTTAATACCAAAGCTAAATATAAAGTGAAAGCATTCAATATCCATTTGTCAAATATTTCTGAAATGACAAAAATTCATACACTAGATTGGAAACAGTAGGTCATGAAAAGAGTCATATAAAAGAGAAGGATGGAAGGGAGGGAAGCATTCTAAAGTATTTGAATGAGAGAACAAAGATATTAGACAAACAGATAAACAAAACTTAGCTTAATGTTGATCCTAAATTGGGAAACTGAAAAGGTAGTATGCAAGTTTGAAATAGTCTGCCTCTAATACTAACTCGTGTAACTGAACATCAGACTCTAGAGGAAGCCTGATGTTCAGAGCCTTGACACCAAGTATATTTGGGGTTGATAATCTCTCTCTGTGTCTCTGTCTCTGTCTCTCTTTTTCTCTGTCTGTCTTGTCTGTCTCACACCTACAGAAAGCACACAAATAACATCTTCTCTGGAGGAATGCGAAGGAACAGGCACTTTTGACATAAATGTTAGACTCGGCAGCACTGCATATCTGACTAAAATGAAAAAAATAACACGCAGGTGTGGCTGCGGTGCCCAGCTGCGTCGGCAGGTGGCAGAAGGGATAGGCTTGTCTACATCCCCAGGGCTCTGCCCTTGGGCCCTGGATGGTGGATGGTCTGACATAGGGAAAGACTGGGCCCCCTGGGATGAACCCAGAGCCATGGCAGAGCCTGGCAAGATACCCATGGTGTATTCAATATGCCAAAAGCGGGCAGCACAGCTGTGCGACTGGTCTGTCCCTTGTCCAGTTTATCTCTATCAACAGTAACAATAGAGATGAACTGGACAACGGACAGACTTACAGCTGTGCTGATCGACTCATGTGGAGCAGCCCATGGAGTCTCTGAGGAATCAGCTAGGGTACAGCCAAGACCAACGTAGCTCCTAGAGTAAAGCAGTCATGTGGGGGGAAGCCATGCTGGCCGGAATTGGAGCAGGGATTTGGGCTCCTCCCCTCTCCATGAGGGTGGGCATGGCTATGGGCCTGCAGCCTCCACAACTAGATGAACCAGACAGGGGGCAGAACAGATGCACAGTTGTGACAGTGTGCAGCCACACAAGAGACTTAGATAGCAAAGTAGGCTAGGACCAGGTCATTCCCAGGATCTTTCACATCTATACACCATAATGATCATTGTAGTTGTAACAAACTGGGGAGGCTGATGGGGAATGAGGAACTTCATGTCACACTAGGACTCACTACTGAACATACACATAGATAATTGCATCATAAACTGTAAGGCAAGTCACAAGGTGTAGGAGAAGAGAGAGAGAAATACAGAGACAGAAATAGAGGTAGAGAGAAAGATGACTCAAGCGCACGGGAGAGAGCTGCTATCTGGCTCTCCCCTAGCTCAGCTGACCATGAGGCTCCCAGGAGGCAAGATGGGTTTTGGGAGTGGGCTCATCGCTTCTGTAGGGCGGAAGCAGCCGGATGAGACTTGCTCACCATAATAGCCGCCATTATCACGGTCCGGACCCCACAGCTCATTAGAACCCACGCAGGGAGAGATGCTGATCTCAAGACCAGCTCAGAGCAGCCAAGTTCGAGCCCAGGTAGCAGATCTCGGAGGTGGAAGTCACCAGGTGTTCCTGGAGATGGAGCTGGGGTCCCCATTCCAGAGGCCTTGGTGGCTCCACCCACAAACTGCCTCGGGGCTCTCCGCCATGATGCAGAGACTCAGATACATGGGGAGAGCTGCTATCTGGCTCTCCCCTAGCTCAGCTGACCATGAGGCTCCCAGGAGGCAAGATGGATTTTGGGAGTGGGCCCATCACCTTTGTAGGGCCTCAGAAGCAGCCAGATGAGACTCGCTCACCATAATAACCGCCATTTTTGTGGTTTGGACTCGGTACATCAAACTAGTGGAACCAATCATGTTCTAGAATATATTACAATCTACAATGTGTAGAAAGGGGAAATGAGAAGGAGAGAGCGAGAGAAAGAGAGAAAGGAGATAAAGAACCTGCCATGGAGGCAGGCTGGGGGAAGGGGAGGGAGGTGGGGACATTGGTGATGGGAGATGGGCAGGGGTAAAGAGATGGGTGTTGGAACACTGTAGAACCAAAATTCAAACATGAACATCTTGTAATTGTATATCTAATGGTGGTATAATAAAATATTAAAAAAACACGGGCCAGATAATGTTTTTTACCCCTATAATACTATCATTTATATATGAAAAGAATGACTATAGTACATGGTATTATTTATTCTTACTGAGTTATTTTACTACCAATGCCAAGCATGAGGGTAGAGTTTATTAAGAGCTGTCAGGTAAATGGGCTACAGCAGGGCCAATAGGACAGAAGACAGCTTGCTTTCAGCTGACCCAGGTTCGATACTTGGCATCCCATATGGTCCCTCAAGCTCCACCAGGAGTAATTCCTGTGCACAGTGTCAGGATTAACCCCCCGAGATTCAAAGTGTTGCCCCCAAACAAAAACAAACAAAAAGAAACACTACTGAATGTGGAAAACCTAGGAAAGAGCTCACAAATTGGCAAAAGTTTCTTCTTGAAGATTAAAGTTTGTAAGAGAAAACATCTGGGTAACCATGAGCAAGAACAGCAAGTTTTCTAGGCTATTAGCAATGAACTTAGTTTGTAATTTAGAGAAGGAGGCAGAGATGATGAGCAAGGGAAGTTGGTGTTGATATCACTAATGACTGGGGATAAAGCACATACCATGATCTTGGTCCTACTGTAAGGGTAGCTTCTAGAGGCACAGAATTCAGAGAAGTGTGAAAATATTGTGAATATAGAAAATACCAAATGCTACTTCTCCTTGTGCTGGAATGCCGGGCTTGAGGCTGAGGACTTTATTTGTTCCTGAGTATAGAAGGATTTCTGTCTCTAATACTGTGGAACTGAAATGGACTCTGCTCATAGAATAAAAAAGTCTGATGTGTAAGTTTGTTGTTAAAGCTGGCTGCTTTCTGTGATAGGTCTTAAAATGCTAAATGTAACTGCAGTCATTGTTTTCAAATAAATGTCATAATTAATTCAGAATGTTCACCTCTGCACACATTTTGCTTGGTGAAGGAGGAAATCATATCCAAAGTAATTAATGTCTTTTGAATGATTGTATGATACATAAAACTATCCATGGAGACACTGCGAGCATCATCTTAGGGAAGAGTTCATCTGCTTATATGTGATTTGCTGAGACATTTAAATCAATTACAAGTAGGAAGAGCCCTTTACATCTGACCTATTGGCAGTCTGGCAGGTCTCACCTAAACCATGGTGGGAAGAAGAATATTTAATTCCTCACAGTCTGTAAGGTAGTGAAACCATGAAACTTTTGATCTGTAAAAGATTGCAGTGATTAGCATCTTGCGTGATCACGGAGTACTTTTTAGACCTGAACCCAGCATTATTTCACTTCTACTCTCATGGTATCCTCTGGAGATACTGATCTCTCATACAACCAGCTACTTCTACTAGGGAAAGAAAAAGCACACCCATCAGAAATCTCAATCTGTTACTTCTTGTATTGCTTTTATTGAGATAAAGGGACTAGATACCACTAAATCACTCAAAGAATATTTTCTTCTGCCTCTCCCTCTTGTCTTTCCTTCCTTCATCTTCATTTTCCAAGTAACAATTTTAAAATAATCAAAACAATGACTCCTGGGGCCTGAGCGATAGCACAGCTGCCAAGGCGTTGCCTTGCATGCAGCGGACCTGGGTTCAATCCCTGGCATCCCATATAGTCCCCTGAGCACCGCCAGGAAGTAATTTCTGGGTGAGGAGCCAGGAGTAACCCCTGAGCATTGCCAGGTGAGACCCAAAAAAGCAAAAAAAAATATTAAAACAAAACAAAACAATGACTCCTTCCTTGAGTTCAATACTTAAGTACAATTTAAAAAGCAGAGCTGCTACAGCTAAAGGGGAAGAGAGGGGGAGGTCCCCCGACCTTGTCCTTTCTTTGCTCTCCTTTCTCTGCCGGGAGTACAGCTTAGGCACCTGCTCATGGCCTACAGGACTATGTGGAGCTTGGTGGGATGGCGAATCTCAAGGAGATACAGTGACATGTCTGAGTGATTCATTCGTAGAAATAGCTGAAATTCCATGGTCTTATTCTGACTTTCAGATGCCCCAGGTTTTATCTATCTAGAAACCATATTAGTTATTAGAGGGTCTCATTCTTGAGACTTAGTGATACAGTACCAAGTCTCCTTGACATACTACAGATCCATAAGCTGCATCTTTAGTTGTTTTTGAAGTCAGCTGCTCTGTTCTTAGATGTGTGTTAAAGTTTGAATATTTGGTTTAAGATGAAGTTGCTGCTGGGAAGGTACTGCTGCCTGGATATCTGAAAGATCTTCTAACATCCACAATGTTAAAACCTTCAGATCCCAGGAAGAACACCACAGCACATCAACTCTTCCACAGAGAGTTTCTTCACTTTCCACTTCTGTGTGAGACACAGAGACTCACTTCCCCAGTGTTTCAGTCATTGACTTAGGTAAAAACCCCTCAGAATCTGATGGTTTTAAACCCTAGCTTCTTAAGCTATGAGTTGTGACCCCAAATGAATTGTGTACTAGATGAGATAGTGGCATAATCTTGGCAACTGTAAAAGGTTTGTGAAAGAACAACAACCAAATATGTTTTAAAAATCATTGCCATAGAGGCAGGCTAGGAAAGGGGTTGGAAATTGGGGACATTGGTGTTGGGAAATGGGCACTGGTGGAGGGATGGGTGCTGGCACACTGTATGACTGAAACCCAAACATGAACATCTTTGTAATTGTATAACTCATGGTGTTATAAAATATTTAAAAAATAATTAATTAATTAATTAAAATAATTTTACACATAAAAAATAATTGGCGTAATGAATCCCAGGGTTTCTGGCAGAACTGGCCATGTTAAATTTCCCCAGCACAAAAGTGTTGAGTCAAAAAAGGTTTGCAATTTAAACAATATTATTTTATTTCCTCACAATTCAGAGTTAGGTGCAGTTCTTTGGCTTCAATGGCATTGACTGGGGTGCTGAAAGATCGGGACATCAGGGATGCCTTGCCTACAGGTAGCTGATTTGCACTGGTTGCTGAGGTGCTCGGCTGGGGCTGTGCAAAGGAGCCATTCCTCCCCCCTTTATGTGGGCCTCTCCAAATCACCGTGAGGCCTTTAAAGACCTGTTCTTAAAAAAAAAAACAAACAAACCATGGCTGTTAGATTCCACCAACATTTTCAAAATCTGAAGGCGTCATCTGAAGATCTCTTTAAGATACAGACTCAGTAGTTACGCAGAGCCATTTCAGCTACGTGTTCTGGTCAAATGGCCCAGAGTTAATCCCCACCACAAGCAAAACCTAAAGACGGGATCACAAAGAGCACATGGGAGGGAGAACATTTGCTACACAGCCATCTGACCCCATCTAGAAGGGAAGGATAGAAAAGAACCCATTTTTTCCATTTTAAAATAAAAATTTCATTGATTTATCCTTAGTTTACAAAGCTACATAGGTTTCAGGAGTATGTCTCCACACATTTCTATAGACCAGTCTCATCATATCCACTATCTTTACATCTAAAAATGAGCTCCTCTAGGGGGCGGAGCGATAGCCCAGCGGGTAGGCGCTTGTTTGCCTTAGCCGCCGGCCTGTGCCGGCCTGGGTTTGATTCCCGGCATCCCATATGGTCCCCGAGCACTGCCAGGAGTAATTCCTGAGTGCAGAGCCAGGAGTAACCCCTGAGCATCGCTGGGTGTGACCCAAAAAGCAAAAAAAAAAAAAAAATGACTCCTCTAGCCTTTTCCTTAGCTACCTCTCCTCATAGCCACCACATTTTGCAGAATTACTGTTATTTTGATTATGATCTGCATATGGAAGAAATAATCTAGTGCCAGTCTTTCACTCTCTGGTTTATTCACTTCTAGTTTTGTTCCTTTGGGACATACTCAGAGGTGCTGAGGGCTTACTCGTGGCTCTGGGCTCAGGAATCACTCCTGGCAGCCTTGGGGACCATATATAGTGCCAAGGGTCAAAGCCAGGTTGGCCACATGCAAGCAAGCTCCTTACCCACTGTGATATTGCTCTGCCCCCTGTGGTTTAATTAGCTTAGCATACTGGCAAAATTCCATCTATGCTGTTGTGAGACAAGATTTCATTTTATTTAAATGGCCAAAAGGCATATGAAAAAATGCTCATCATCACTAATCATCAGAAAGATGCAAATCAAAACAACAATGAGATATCACCTCACACCACAGAGACTGGCCCATATCCAAAAGGGTAAAAGCAACAAGTGCTGGCGTGGATGCGGGAAAAGGTGACTCTCATACATTGTTGGTGGGAATGTCGACTTGTACAACCTTTCTGGAAAACAATATGGACATTCCTCCAAAGACTAGAAATTGAGCTCCCTTTTGACCCAGCCATACCACTCCTGGGAATATACCCTGGGAAGCCAAAAACACACAGCAGAAACACAACCCGCACTTTTATTTTCATAGCAGCACTATTCACAATCGCCAGAACCTGGAAACAACCAGTATGCCCAAGAACTGATGACTGGGTAAAGAAACTGTGGTACATCTACACGATGGAATACTATGCAGCTGTTAGGAAAAATGAAGTTATGAAATTTGCCTATAAATGGATGGACATGGAAAGGATCATGTTGAGTGAAATTAGTCAGAAGGAAAGAGAGAGACATAGAATGACTGCATTTATTTGCATGACATAAATATATCAGGTGGTCTTACCAAAAGTGGAAATTACTGCAAGCGCGAGGGAGTCAGAGGTTAGGTAAAACAGAGAAGGGAACATGTGCGATTACATGTCGAAAGGGCTGATACCAACATAGAACTGAGCATTAAATACGGTATCACTGTATCACTGTATCCCGTTCATCATCGATTGGCTCGAGCGGGCACCAGTAACATCTCCATATATCCTGTCTCATGATAGTAGAGACCAAGGGCATCTGCTTGCTCCAAGGACATAAAGAGCCTCAAACTATTCCATCAGGTCATGGGAATGAGGTCTAAAATTGTTACTGGTATTTGGCATATCAAATACATGGGTAGCTTGCCAGGCTCTGCCGTGCGGATAGCATATTCTTGCAGTCATCTCTAAATCCAGCATTAAATACAGGCAAAAAAAAATGCACATGATGGCTTCCAAGTGTATGTAGTGCAACCCACAATGTGTAGGAGAAGGAAGGGGAGAGAGAGGGAGAAAAAAGAGATAAAGAACCTGCCATTTAGGCAGGCTATGGGAGGGGGAGGGAACTGGGGACATTGATGGTGGGAAATAGGCACTGGTGGGGGGGGCAGGTGCTGGAACACTATGTGACCGAAACCTCCAAACATGAACAACGTTGTAATTGCATATCTCACTGTGGTATAATAAAATGTTTAATTAAAAAAAAGATTTCGTTTTAAAAAGACAGCTGAGTCATATATGCAATTGAATATATACACAGAACTTCTTTATCTACTCTTTCTCTGTAGATGGGCATTTAGGTTGTTTCCATGTCTTAGCTATTGTGAATCATGCTGCTATGATCAAAGGGGTTCATAAATTTTTGTAAGTTAGTGTTTTCCTATTATTCAGATAATTATCTAGGAATGACACTGCTGTACTGTGTGGGTATTTCTGAGTTGATTAAGGAAACACAGTACTATTTTCCATACAGGTTTCACCTATTAACATTCTGCCAATCATGTATGAGAGTTATTTTTTTTTCTACACTTTTTTTCTCTACTTTTTTTCTCTAAGACATACTGTTCACAAACTTTTTCATATACACCATTCTTAGAGCTGGTATGTTTCATGCCCCTGTTAATAAAGTTGAGCTTTTTTATGGACTTGTTGACTGTACTTTCTTTAGAAAAAATCTCTCAAATCTTCTAAGTACTGAACAATGGCAAGCTTTTTGGCTTGGATTACAAAACCAATTACAAAGAAGTTGGGGGATGGGTAAGAGGATGAAGATCAGACTAGAGGAGAGATAGAGACAGTGGTGAATGGTTGTGGGCACTTTGGGATAGAAAGGTGCAGTAAATTGACTTCAACACTATTGCAACCATCTTTTCTAAATTATAATAAAACTATTTACTTTGGGGGGCCCACACCAGCTGTGCTCAGGGATTACTTCTGAGGGATCGCTCTTGACAGTGCTTGGGAGATCATCTGGGGTCCTGGACATCAAATCTGGGTTGGATGTATGCAAGGAAAACCCCCTAGTTGCTGTACTATCATTCCAGACCCAACTATAAATAAAATTAAAAAAAGACCTTCTGCCTATAAGAGACTTTGATATAGACTACCTGTAGCATACCTTATATGATATGAAAATATTGTCTTCAGACAGATTGCCTTTTTTCATTTCTGCTGTGGTTTCTTTTGCTGTATAGAAGTTTTTTTAATTTGATATCACTTCTTTTTTGCTCATTTCCTTTGTTGCAACTAACTCAACTTTTAAAAATGAACAAAGGACTTGATAGAAATTTCTCTAAAGAAATTTCTCTAAAGAAAATACATAATGGTCAATAAATGCATGAAAGTATATGCAGCATAATTAGTCATTCTAGAAATGCAGAACTGGGGCTGGGGAGATGGCTCCAAAGGCTGGAGGGTGTTCTGCATGCAGGAGAGACCTTGGGTCAGTCCCTGGCATATGGTCTTCCAGTATCTCCGGGAAGTAAACTCTAAATATTACCAGATGTGGACCACAAAAAATTAAAATAAGAGAATCATCTATTTAGATAGCTATAATAAAAAATACATACAGGGGCCAGAGTGATAGAACAGTGTAGAACACTTGTCCAGCATGTGGCTGACTTGGATTTGAAACTTGGCATCCTATATGGTCCCTCGAGCACTACCAAGAATGGTTCCTGAGTATAGAGCCAAGAACAACTACTAAGGATTGCTGGGTATGCTCCAATGGCAGAAAAAAAGACATAAAAATAAGTGTTAGCAAGTACATGGAGAAAATGGAACTCATTTACTGCTAGTGGGAATGTAAATTAGAACATCACTTTGGAAGAAAATTTCCAAAGGTTAAGCATATGATTTACCATATAACTCACTTCTTGGTACATATGTAAAAAAATAAAATGCATGTCCACACAGAAAGTAGTAAATGAATGCTCAAAGTAGCATTCTTTATAAAAGAATAAATGGAACTAATCTAAATATCTATTAGCTAATGAAAAGGATAAGTAAAGCGTAGTATATTCATACACTGTGTGTGTGTGTGTGTGTGTGTGTGTGTGTGTGTGTTTCAGGGCTCCACCAGCAGTACTTAGGTTCTGTCATAGGTCTTAGGCCCTCAAAGATACATTTCTTGACAGTATGAAAGGAATAAAGCACTGATATATGCAACAACATGGGCGACCCTTTCAAATATTATGTTAAGTGAAAGAGGTCCATACTAAAAATATGTATTGCATGACTCCATAGAGACAGAAAATAGATGAGTGACTGCCTATGGCTATCGGTAGAGAGAAGGAAGCAGCTGAGAAGTGACTACTCATAGACATGGACTTGCTTTCTTTCCTGGGGAGACAATGAAACGTAAAATCATTTGTAGTGATTGCTACATAATTTGTGACAATACTAAAAATCATTTAATATTATATCTTAAATAAGTAAGCTTTGTGCTATGTGAATTATATCTCAGTAAAGCTGCCAGTAGGTTAGGGATATTGTTAAAACTTTATCACTTAGAGGAATCTCTTTTTGAAACCTTGCGAAAGAGAAATTAATGATTTTTTGGTGGGTGTGATACAGTGAGAGTAGAAGGGTGGAACAAGAGACAAACTAATTAATTTAAGGTTAACCTAAGCCAATCCTTTAAATATCACCACCAGAAAAGGTATCTGACCAGGAACATATATATGAAGACTGGGGACAGAATAGAGGAGAGATAAAAAGGAAGGCCCTAGCCGAGAAAGGAGGAACAAGAGAATCAACAACACAGAGAAGAGGAGTGTTCCTCAACTCTTACATACATCCTACACTCTGAGAGAGACAGCAGATCCAGGTAGGTGTCTTATGCCCGAACAGGAGGTAGAATCAGGCAGACTCCTATGCTTAGACAGAGACAAGGTAGCACAGGGGGTCTCACCACAAGCATGTGCCACAGCCAAAGATTAAGGAATGCCAGTGCAACAGGTAACTTTTAGAGACAGTCCTAGAGAGGCTGAGGACAAGATAAAAAAGTACGTTGAGGCTGAGGACAAGACAAAAAAAATACATTGTGTGTGCCCAGCACCACAATAAAACAGCATGTTTAAATCTACTTTGTGCTAGGCACTATTACACTATCACTGTATCACTGTCTTCCCGTTGTTCATCGATTTGCTCAAGTGGGCACCAGTAACATCTTCATAAGTTCTGTTGTAAACAAGTGTAGCCCAAAGGGCATCTGCTTGCTCCAGGGACAAGAAGAGCCTCAAACCATACTTCAGGTCATGGAATTGAGGTCCATAATTGTTACTAGTTTTTGGGCACATCAAATAAAACATGGGTAGCTTGCCAGGCATCGGAAGCATATATTGAGGATCTGATGCTGCAAGCAAAAAAGATCAAGTACGACATCATTGGTCTGACTGAGACGAGGAGGCGTCAGTTGCATCATGCTGTATTTGACACCAGAGAAGAATTGTTCCTTGGAACATGTGGCGAAAAGAGGCATCGGTGGTGTTGGTGTCCTTGTCAACACGAACATGGCCGTAAACATTGATTCATTTGAATGCCTAACAAACCGAATAGGATGATTACACTTGAAGAGATGTGGCCCACTGCCAGCAATTTCTATCTTCATTGTCTACGCACCAACATCCACATACAAAGAAGATGAAATTGAGAAATTCTACATGGAATTGGAGGAGTTCTATAAAAAAGATCACACCTTCTACAAGATCATAGTCAGTGATTTTAATGCCAAGATAGGACCAAGAAGATCGGCTGAAGAACTCCACATCGGGACCCATGGCCTAGAATGGAACGAACAGGGTGAGAGACTATCTGAGTTCATCATGTCCACCAAGACTATTCATGGGAACTCCACAGTTCCAGAAGCTGAAGCGAAACGTTGGACATGGGAATCTCCTGGCGGACAGTTCCACAATGAAATTGACCACATCATCTTCAATCGATGGTTTTGTCTGACCGATGTTGCTGTCGTCCCCAAATTCCAAACAGGATCGGACCACCATCTCCTTTGTGCAAAATTCTACTTCCCGCAACAGGGAGAAAAGGCTGCAAAGTTTAGAAGAGAACTCTCAGAACGATCACCAACTGGGAACTCTTTGGCACCATTGCAGCAACATGGGAAGATACCATCATTGACGACATCGATGAAGAATACAACCGACTGGTTCAGCATCTCCATGATTGTGCGAAGAATGCTGAGAGAGAGAAAGACACAAAAGGACGCCTGTCCTCAGAAACTCTCGAGCTCATTCGCCAAAGTAGCAAGGCGCGAGCCTCAGGAGACCAAATGCTAACGTCCAAGCTTGCTAAACAGTGCAGAGAAGCGATAAAAGAAGACCTCAAAGACAGAAGAGCAGAAATACTGGAAGATGCAGCAGAAGCCGGGAAAAGCATTCGCACTGCCTGCCTGTCCTTTGCCAACTATAAGACCAAGATGACTGCCCTCCGACGCCTGATGGATCTATCACATCTTCCAGAAAGGCAATGGAGAAGATTATCCAGGACTTCTACTCAAATCTCTTTGATAGCCACATCCACCTGCCCACATACCAAATTCCACAGGATGGATATGTCATTCCCAACGTTCTCCCTTCTGAAATCCGACATGCGATCTCGTCGGTAAAGAAGGAAACAGCACCAGGCCCAGACAAAGTCAGACCCAAACACCTGAAGAATCTGCCATCGGTACTCATCAATACACTAACTCGGCTCTTCACATGCTACCTGTCCGAATGAAAGGTGCCCTCCCAATGGAAAACCAGCAGGACAGTTCTACTGTTCAAGAAGGGAGACATTCATGACATCGGCAACTATCGCCCCATCTGCCTGTTGTCTGTCATCTACAAGCTGTTTACACGAGTCTTCCTGAACAGGATTAGCAGAACACTAGATGAAGGACAACCATGCGAGCAAGCAGGCTTCCTGAAAGGATTCAGCACAATCGACCATATCCACAAGGTAACCAAGGTCTTTGAGGTTTGTAGGGAATACAAGATGCCGCTCTGTCTCACGTTTATTGATTTACAGAAAGCCTTTGATTCTGTGGAGACTGAAGCAGTCATCGGGTCCTAGCCAAACAGGGTGTTCAAACCCAATACATCAAAATCCTTCGTGGAGCTGTATTACGGATTCACCACCAGGATCTCACCATTCTACAAAGAAGTGATCATTAATGTGAAAAGAGGGGTTTGACAGGGTGATACCATTTCACCAAAACTCTTCAGCGCCACCCTCGAGAACATCATGCAACAATTAGAATGGGAAGGAATGGGAGTGAAGATAGATGGTTGGTTGGCAACTACACCACCTCCGCTTCTCTGGCGACACTGTTCTAATAACACCAAACATTAGCCAAGCGGCACAAATGCTGGCTGACTTCCGACCGAGAATGTGGAAAGATAGGTCTACAGCTGAATCTAAAGAAAACAATGTTCATGAAGAATGAACTAGTTTCTGAGGCCCCATTCAGTCTCAATGGAACAAACATCTCTGAATGCAGCAGTTATGTGTACCTAGGTTGAGAAAACAACATGATGAACGACCTAAAACCTGAGCTGCGCAGGAGGAAGAGAGCGGCATGGAATGCTTTCAAAGGCATTGAAGAAATAGCTAAAAGGACAAAGAACCTCCCGGCTCCGGGCACATCTCTTTGACTCCACCATTCTCCCTGCATTAACATACGCCTCAGAGACCTGGGCCCTAAGAAAGCAGGATGAGAATGCTATTCGGTCTCCCAGAGAGGAATTGAAAGAGCTATGCTTGGAATGTCACGCCTCACTCAAGTGAGAGAAGGAATCCGAGGTTCTGACCTCTGTTGCTATTCCAGAATCAGGGATGCTGTCTCGTTTGCCAAGGCATCAAAAATCAGATGGGCTGGACATGTAATGCGATTTGGAGACAACCGCTGGACTAGAGCCATTACCGACTGAATCCCATGGGATGTCAAATGATCAAGTGGCCGCCCACCTACAAGATGGTCAGACTTCCATGTAAAGACCCTGAAGGAACGATTTGAGGCTCTTTATATTCCTCAATCAACCAGATGCCATTGGGCTACATTGGCACGTGATAGGGTCCAATGGAAATGTTACTGGTGCCTGCTCGAGCAAATCCATGAATAACGGGATTCAAGTGATCAAGTGATCAA